>JAQOWM010000524.1:0-270139 GCA_029041755.1 Resseliella maxima | reverse complement strand
TGTTCGGTGCAGTAGTAATAACTAAAACCGCATTGTTGTGTAGAGAACCAATGTAAAGGTGATAAATATGGGAATTTATTTTTAATTCTATTTTTAAAACTGATCGTACAGAGTATAATCGTAATCGCTGTTCTCGCTTTGCATATAATAATTATAAAATTGAAATGGAAGAACTGATTACTGATATATGGGCAAGTTTAAGAATCGCAGGGGGTGTAAAATTTGAAATGGAAGTGGAATGAAAATAAAAATCTTGGCGATAATTATCGCCAAGTGAGTCACTAGATAATTACTATATTCTTTACCAGAAAGTATACTTTACACAGGATTTATCCTGAATTCCAGAACCTCCTGTATGAATTTTCATATAACAAACAATATATGAGAATATATAAGTATCTGTCAAAGCATTCACATCTATCGTTCTATAGTTTTAATTTTTTTCTTGAAATTAAAATATTTCTAAATATTTTTAAATTTCCAAAAGTAATTTTATTGTGAATTTTGTATTAAAATTTTGTGATTTTGTTGAAGTTTTCTTAAATAATTCTTCAAATTTCATTTAAATTGATTTTATTCATTTGCAAGAATTTGTTGTTGTAATCTCAATAGAAATGTCACAAGTAAAACCGCATTGTTGTGTAGAGAACCAATGTAAAGGTGATAAATATGGGAATTTATTTTTGAATTGTACATTTTGCAATAATAAAATATTTGTAGAATGTATGCGAAATAGAGATAGCAAGGATATTATGATGAAAGACCTTCTTGCTCTATATGGAGTGATAATTAATTCTGGAGGTCAATTAAAAATGAATCCAAAAAGATTTGACAATTTTAAAAGTGCTTTTAGTGCTGATTTGCCATTTGCTGTCTCTTGTGAAATTTGCTTGAAGAAATTCCGAAAAACTGATTTGAACAATGACTTGATAAAAGAAAATAATAAGTCGTCAATTCATAAAGAAACGCAGACAGATGATACATTTTTTGACCTTTCAGACGATAATGATGAAGTGAACATTTCTGATGTTATGAATAGATTTAATGCATTCAAGAAATCGGCGAACGAATCGATCAATGCACATAAATTCGATGTTGTTGTTGAAATTGAAAAGATTCGTAATGAAATTGCTGAATTGAAACAATGTATAGGGACGGTCAACCTTGCTCCTCGAGTAGTGTAAATTCAGTACAACCAGAATTATTGAAAAAACCTGTTGTCTCAGCATCAAATGGAGTTTTTTCTTTACATCTATCAAAGTGTGCGAACGATTTGAAACCTGATGACATCGTTTCGTTGATTTCTGAAAAGTCTAATATCAATCCAGATTCTTATAAAGTTGATTTTGCGAGCAAACGTAAAAATAAAAAAAAAAAAATAAATTTATAAGTTTCAAAGTTTCAACATTGAAAAAGGACATTTGTGCTGATTTTTCTGTTTGGTATCCGAATTATCATGTGAAACCATTTGAACAAAGAGATAACAGAATGAGTACGATATTGATATTAGATGAGAAAGTTACTAGGGGAATTTATCAAATCAGATGTGTTGCAGATATTGCAGATAGTTTGGATTTGCAGCAGATATTCTTCGTGATCATAGAGTGAATATCTGCTACAAATCCGCAAATATTCGTAGGCAACACTCAATATTTGATGTTTTAGTGCTAGAAAATTTGAGCAGATTTTTTGCAGATTTCTACGGATATTTATTCCATAAATTCCCCTAGGAAAGTTACTGATAGTGAGCTGAAGAACAAGAAATCAATAAAAAATTCTTCAAGTGTTCGCAATCAAATTCCATCTCTTAAGAAGGATCAAAATCGTCAGGTAACTAAAGTTAATTCCAACGTGCCTAAACATCAAAATATAATCAAAGTCTCAAACGAGAATATTGATAATAATCGGAACCAAGCTAAAAATAATAATATTAATGGTCATAAACATTATTATCAGAAGAAAAATCAATTTCAAGAACGGCAACAGTATCAAAATCAGCATAATCAGTATTTGAATGGCCTTCCTTTTCGGAATCAGACCTATCATCTTCCAAATATAATTCCAGCACAGTATCATCAATTGATGAACACAGGAAATCATCATCAATTTTTGAATTCAGCTCTGTATCATCAAAGATTGACACCCTTCCAAATGCACCAGCCTGTTTACAATCAAATGACTCAATGTCTTTATTAATGGATTTTCATCATTTGTGATCGATCAGAAAATACAGAGAGAGATCATATTATAAAGAAATTGCATGGTGGTGGAGTTTTGATCGCCACTCATAAGTCATTGAATGGTCAGCTAATTTTTGATGGTGAAATGTATGGTGCTGAAATTATATGTGTTAGTGTTCACATTGATCATAAAAAGTTTTATTTGGTTGAGTTGTATATTAGACCTGATTCACCATTTATGATTTTTATGAATATTGTTGATGCTTTGAAATCCTTATTCATCAATTGTAGCAGAGATGGTTCCATTATTGTATCTGGTGATTTCAATTTACCTGACTTATTATGGACGAATGACATTGATAATCCGAATATTTCCTATCCAATCAATGCTTGTTCAAGGAAGGAGTTGTTTATTTTGGATTCCTTTCATGAATTTGGTTTGTTGCAGATTAATGGATTTTCTAATGACAATGGTAAAATGTTGGATTTGGTTTGGACCAACGATCCTGATTTAATATACTGCTTAAGTAGTGATGCCTTTTTGATAAATGCTGAAGTGCATCATAAACCAATTGAGATTGTCATTTTTGGAAGTCGGAATGATAGTAATAGACATAATGGATCCAATCTTACTTCATATCTTGATGATAATTTGAATAATTTTTATTCTTGCGTCAATGGTGCAATTGATATGCATATAAAAATTAAAAAGAGAATTGTCTCAAAACATCCAAAATGGTTTGATTCTAACTTGATTAATTTGAAAAATAAATTAAATAAATTGCGTAAAAGGAGACATAATTCTTTGGATGATGATCATTTTTTTAAGACTGCTCGCACAGAATATAATCGTTTTTCTCGTTTGGCATATAGCACTGTTGAACATCAATTCCCTGGATGAGTGCTCATAGTGCGGAATTGAAAGTCTATGGTGTATGGAGTCAAACGCCACCTTCCGTTAGTCAAACGCAAGTATAGACCTGAACAACTTTTTTTGATGGTAAAGTTGAAAAACCCATAATTTCTGAGTCAAAAATGAAATTTGTTTTTTTCATATAAATTGATTGTTTTTAATTCCAAACGTGAAAAAAAATTATATTAAACGAAAATTCATCACGCTAACATTTTTTTTTTCTGATTTGGTAGAAGATTTTTTATGAGAAAATTTCATCAAAATGCAATATACAGTGGCAAAAATAATTTTAGCCACAAACACGTTTTCCGAAAAAAACACATTAAATGAAAATATTTCGTTTTGATTTTTTTCACAGAATTTTTATTGATTTATTACACATTTATCGCAGAAATATTCATGAAATGTTTCTTTGATTTTTTCAAATTTTCTTAACTTTTTCGATTTTTTGTGTCCAAAAAGTGAAAAATAATTTTAGCCGCAACTACTGTTTCTTGGGTTCTGAGCGATTTCACTGACATTTTTGACACGCGTTTCGATAGAATTTACTGTTATTCACCTTCTCAAGTCTATTGATGCGATTTCACAATGAGTATGACGCAGTTGTCATAAAATAATCAATCGCTTAACCATGGGACACGGAAAACGATTGAACGAAGCTGAAAAAGCAAAAATTTCAACATTAAAAGATCCATGCTCGCGTCATGAAATGACGGTGTACTACGGAACTAAAAAATCACATTTGAAATGTATGTAAAGTACATAGCGCTTCGATCGTATCATATTTGATACTACGTTCATGACGCGTGCATGAAAAGATCACATATCGATGTCAAACCGTCAGATTCCGAAAGAAGTGAGTCGAAGTGAAAGAGTTGTGCGAAATTCCCTCAAAAATCGTGAAATCTATGGCAAAAACAAACACACCTAGACCAAGAGCCCTAGAACAATTTACTTTTTTTCTGGTGTACGGCAGATTTCCATTGAATTAACATCTTCTCACAATATTCTATCCGTTGTGCATCACTTTTTATATTTTAATTGGGCGGATTAATTTATTCACGGTTTTATTCGCGCTACACCAGAAAGTATACTTTTTTTCTCCAATACGGCAGATTTTAGTGTCATTTGATTTGTTTTGATTTATTTAGCTAAGAAATAATAAAATCTGCCGTAAAGAGTAGGCGATTTTATTTGAAAACATTAAAAATATTTGCAAGCAAATTCCATTGATATTGTAATTTTTCATAAGGTATTGAACGCACTCATCACAGAATTGACATTTGGCATTCGTTGAGTTTTGAAATTATATTATTCAATACTATTTTTAATGTTTTCAAATAAAATCGCCCACTCTTTACGGCAGATTTTATTATTTCTTAGCTAAATAAATCAAAACAAATCAAATGACACTAAAATCTGCCGTATTGGAGAAAAAAAAAGTATACTTTCTGGTGTAGCGCGAATAAAACCGTGAATAAATCAATCCGCCCAATTAAAATATAAAAAGTGATGCACAACGGATAGGATATTGTGAGAAGATGTTAATTCAATGGAAATCTGCCGTACACCAGAAAAAAAGTAATTTGTTCTAGAGCTCTTGGTCTAACCGGCCGTCCACCAACCGTTTCAGCGGCGCAAAATCGGCATTTAACCGATATTTTAATGGGAAAAACCTAATACACATGCTTGGTCAATATACATGGTCGAGTCGTCGTGATAAAAATGATGTCCAAGAGCAGAGAAAATCATACAAAAAAACTTTTTGAAATAATTTAAAAAATAATTTTTTGCACGCAAATCAATACTTAATTATATTGCATTTTGATGAAATTTTCTCATAAAATATCTTCTCCCAAATCAGAAAAAAAATGTTAGCGTGATGAATTTTCGTTTAATATAATTTTTTTTCACGTTTGGAATTAAAAACAATCAATTTATATGAAAAAAACAAATTTCATTTTTGACTCAGAAATTATGGGTTTTTCAACTTTACCATCAAAAAAAGTTGTTCAGGTCTATACTTGCGTTTGACTAACGGAAGGTGGCGTTTGACTCCATACACCATAGGCTTTCAATTCCGCACTATGAGCACTCATCCAGGGAATTGATGTTCAACAGTGTAGTAATTATAAAGTCAGGATGGAAGAACTGATTACTGCTGATCCAATGGAATTTTTCAAGCATGTTAATGCTATTAGAAAAACCACCAATGACCTGCCTAACGAAGTGTATTATGGCAATCGGAAATCATGTAATGGTGATGAAATTGCGAATCTTTTTGATGATTTTTTTGCATCTGCATATACTAAACATTTAAGTTTGTCTAATTTATGTAATGTTGGCAGTTTTAAGGAAGTAGAGAATATGTGTCAACATATACCAAAGGTTATTATTGATGATAATGTAATTTTTCAACAAGTTATGGAACTGCCAAGTAATTTAGTATCTGGTCCTGATGGTTTACCTAATTTATTTATTAAGAAATGTATTATTTCTTTAAACAAGCCAATTTCTATATTACTTCAGGAGTCGCTTGGTTCAGCTTATGTTCCTGATATATGGAAATCTTCTTTTGTTAAACCAATTTTCAAAAATGGATCGAGAAACAATGTGGAAAATTATAGGGGTGTTGCTTTGCAAAATGTAATTCCAAAGATTTTGGATTCTATAATTGCGAAACATTTGAATTTCCATATAAAAAATTTAATTGATCCAAGTCAACATGGTTTTATAAGGGGAAGATCAACCATTACAAATTTGGTGGAATTTACTTCTCAGACCTTGAATGAGTTGAGACCTCATGATCAAACAGATGCAATTTATATTGATGTTGCGAAAGCATTTGATTCTGTAAATGTAGATCTTCTGATGCACAAATTGGATATTATGGGTCTGGACCTTCAACTTTTGGGTTGGATTACATCTTATATGAATGGTAGAAGTCAGATTGTTAAAGTTGATAAATTTAAATCAAATCCAATTGTGGTTTCATCAGGTACAGGTCAGGGTTACCCTATTGCAGCAACGTTGTTCATATTGTTTGTTGTTGATCTGCCATTTTTTTGTGGTGATTCGACTATTCTTTCATTTGCGGATGATGTAAGACTTTCTCACCACATAAATACAATTGATGATTGTTATGTTCTTCAAGAAAGTTTGAATAATGTTGTTACATTTTTTGAATTGAATCAATTGAGATTGAATGTAAAAAAGACAAAGAGAATTATATTTCATAGATTTGGTAGATTTATTGACTATAATTATACCGTTGGTGAGTTCGCAATTGAGAGAGTTGACAAAATTAAGGATCTTGGTATAATTTTGGACGAGAAACTTAATTTCAAAGCTCACATCGAATTTGTGATAGCCAAGGCTAAATCAAGACTGGCATGGATCAAACGTTTTGCAAGGGAATTCAATGACCCTTATACAATTAAAATTTTATTTTTTAGTTTTGTCATTCCAATTCTAGAATATGGTTCTCAAGTATGGAACACTCGCAATTTGGGACAAATAAGACGAATTGAATCTATACAGAAACAGTTTTTGCTCTATGCCTTGAGGAGGTTCGATTGGGGCAATAGTTTTCACCTTCCGAAATATGAGCATAGGTTGCTGCTACTCCAGATGATTTCCCTGAAGAATCGTAGGAAGATTGCCCAAGTGATGTTCATCCTGAAATTGATCAAGGGAGAAATATGTTCGGATGTTCTTTTGGAAAATATTCAATTCAGGATTCCTTATCATTCTGTCAGGAATATCCAATTTTTGAGAATTCATTCCGTCAATCATGGTTATCAAAAGTATATGCCATTTTATTTTTTAATTGAAACGTTTAACAATTGTTATAATGAAAAAAGGCGACTTTCAAACCAGTTTGTTATTGACTTCAATGTCAGTTCTGATGTGATTAAAAAAAGATTGAATGAATTGTTTAAATTTATGGATTAATCATTGTTGTTCCATATGATCTTGATACTGCAGTTTGACAATCACAGTGACTTGCTTCGAAATCGTTAGGATTGGCAATTGATTGTTGAAACGATGCAGTTTTTGAGTAATTTTGAATTTATAAATTAAAATTGTAAATTTTGAATGCTTTTTTGAATAAACCACCTTTGGCGAAGAAACGCTGTTTGGTGCCGTAATTAATTAATTAAAAAAAAAGTTTTTCCAGGTCCATGTCGTTGCCCCCCCCCCCCCCCGAATTTGGTGCTAGTGAGTCGTATATACCATCTTTTAGTGCTAATTAAGTGCTGACGAATGGTATCTATTTCGATTTTGGTGCTGAAATTTTCGCGCAGCACCGACATTTTTGAAAAAAAAAAAAATTATGTCATTTTCGAGAATTTGTATGGGAGCCACCCTAATTCTTGGTCATATCAAAATCAAATTTAGCCGAAATTTTTGAAAAAAAAAAAATAAAGTGTTATTTTGATTGATGTTTTGAAATCAGTATCACTATTCAGTAGTAAATCGCTACTTCTGAGAATTATTATTCGAAAAATACTTAGAAAGTACATTTCAAAACTGTTAAAAAAATCCAATCCATTCATTGTCAGATTATAAAATTCAAATTTAATAAATCCAAGTGAATAAATCGAACTCAACAATATCTACGTGTTTGTTTATATTATTCATGTTTAGAGAACTTTATGTTTATTCTGATTTATCGTTTCAAATACAATAAAGCATGTACGATTACTACTTTATTCATGGAAACTTCTTCCACTTTTTTTTTTCAAGTCATCGTAGATTTCCCATCTTTCATTAACTCTTATACCGGCTGTATAGTGCCCAATGTCCATATCACTTACTCCCGGAGAGTACAGGAAAGCACCTAATAAAATATAATTATTTTCCATTATTGAAATTGAATTTCACTTAATTTGTGTGTGATAGGTTGGTTTGATCTGGTTGAAGGAATCTATAATATGTAAGTGAATTGAGAAATAGTAAATATGAATATATAATTTTTTCTATTCAAACAAATATTTATGTTTCCTTTTTTATATTCACCTCTATGAACATATGAGGCCCGAATTCTTGATTGCATGCAACATCGTGTTTACATCTTGTGCATGCCAATTTTTCCGGAAAGTTTTCCATGATAGCTTTTTCCAAGTTTGAAAAGGCATTGGAGAATAATTAGGCATTTAATCTTATCAAGGGAAATGTACTTATATTAGAATGAGTACAGCTATTGCAAATTGAATGCTTGGTGAGGCTAGGTTCCAATGCAAGAAGTTTGCGAATCATTGAACAAATGTCAATTTCAAATCCAGTCGTGGAAAAATTGTTGAATAAAAATGTAGCTCGAGCATTGTAGATTTTTTTCATATTTGAGCTGTTTAATTCAAATGTTCACATTATAATATTATTGCATGAATATTTATATTAAGTACTTTTATTTAAAAATTTTATTTAGAAAATTTTAATTACTTTTTGCCGAGAGCAATTGCAATTTCAAATAGTGGACAGATTTTCCTCTCCATATATTCTCGATAGCTTGCATAATATCCATATGCTCCAGCTAACATCTACGATAATATAAATTATTTTTAATATGCGAATCGTTGACACTTAATAATAAAACGTATGTTGAAATAAAAAGACTCGTTAATGAAACATTAATCAAAATACACGATTTGAATCAATTCACATCAACGAGCATAAAAAAACTTCAATTGGATGAAAGGCTTTTGGAACTATCAGATGGTGCACAACTTTTGATCAGTGAACACCAACGTTATTCGGACCAAATTCTCAAGAATCTCGAGACATACACTATCTGGAGAAGTTTCACAGCTTATTTCAAGCCAAGCATTGAAGACAGATATCCTAAGTCTTGCAAAGTATTTAAATGATAATCAAATGCTTCCAATGAACTTAGAAAATGAAAACGTTTTGCATATCTATCGATTCACCACGGTTCGAGCGGCTTTGGTCGATACCACGATGCTCATCGAACTTACACTTCCAGTTGTAGAAAGAACTCAATACACACTTTATCGTACAATTCCTGTACCATTTAAGATTGGTGATAAAACGTATATTACCACGTCAAAATAACGACTTTTTGAAATGAGTATTCTTCTGAATCCCACTAATGTGATGAATACATGTAATACTCATCTTATTCCTGCAGCAAACTATTTTGTTGCAATCGACCCAAATATGCTCTATTAAATATACGTCGATAAATTGGTAAAAATTCGTGAGGAATGTCGTGGAAAAACTACAACAATTCATATCATCAAGTCTAATGGATACATTCAATTGGACAGGAATTGTCGCATCAATACTGATAAAATAAGTGTTCGTCCACAACATGGATTTTTTTAACAGTTTTGAAATGTACTTTCTAAGTATTTTTCGAATAATAATTCTCAGAAGTAGCGATTTATTACTGAATAGTGATACTGATTTCAAAACATCAATCAAAATTACACTTTATTTTTTTTTTTCAAAAATTTCGGTACTGCGCGAAAATTTAAGCACAAAAATCGAAATAGGTACCATTAGTCAGCACTAAAATAGCACTAAATTATAGGCTAAATTTGATTTCGATATGACCAAGAATTGGGGTGGCTCCCATAAAAATTCTCGAAAATGACATAATTTTTTTTTTAAAAATTTCGGTGCTGCGCGAAAATTTCTTCACCAAAATCGAAATAGGTACCATTAGTCAGCACTTAATTAGCACTAAATTATGGGCTAAATTTGATTTTGATATGACCAAGAATTAGGATGGCTCCCATACAAATTCTCGAAAATGACATAATTTTTTTTTTAAAAAATTTCGGTGCTGCGCGAAAATTTTAGCATCAAAATCGAAATAGATACCATTCGTCAGCACTTAATTAGCACTAAAAGATGGTATATACGACTCACTAGCACCAAATTCGGAAGAAGGGGGGGGGGGGTGGTTAACGACATGGACCTAGTTTTTACCCCCGATTTAAATCAAATTTTGAAAGAATGTTGTTTCCACATCGAAACATCTTTGTTGCAATTGATACTGAAGTGATTGCTGACATTGAAAATTATGTAAATAGCTACAGAGAAATATTAAAATATGATTCGTATAAATATGTACTGTGATTCGAATCTCTACGAGTCTTTACATGTAATTTATATAGGCGCATGTACGAATCACTGTTATGCGTAACGAATCTTACGAGTCATTTTATGTATAGTATGAAAAAGATTCGAATCACAGAGCTTTGTGCGAATCATTCAAGATTTTTATGGACATGAAAGCCCCTAGTAATTTCCTTACCAAATTTCATTGTACGTGCGGCTAGAAGTAGTGATTGATAAAATACAAGCACTTACCACAATATTTAACTCACTCATTCTCTGTAAATCGTTTTTTTTTTTCGATAAAATTGTTCTAAAATTAATTTTTTTCGAAAATCGTTTTTTTTTTTTTTTAATTTTTCTAAAATTCATTTTTTTCACTTCTATTCACTCAAATTACACAATTCTTTGTCTTTTTTAAAATTTTATTGGGAAAATAAGTTCTTTAAACAAAATTGAAGATAAATTTAATTCGTTAGACGTACTCTTTTTGGCAATGGTTCATCTGAATCATATGATTCAGATCATCTTCCTCGTCATCATATTCAAAGATATGTTTAGTCCACCAACAAGTTTCAGCTAAGATCGCATCTGGACACTTTTACCGCGATATCTCTTTTCAAATGGCATCGTTGTTCGATGGAATCTTTTTCCTTGTTCATCTGATTCAGTAGATAGCTGTTTATTCAAATAATCCAAATGATTGTACAATAAATGGACTTTCAGAGACATGTGTACACCAATGCTTTCATAATTTTTTTGACTGAATTCTCATAAGTTGGTGAACGTTGTTTTTGCAAGAGTCCTTTGAAGAAATGTCAACCAATGTACACAATAGAATACTCCTAATCTACTGTCAGAACCAAATTGCGTATTTATGTTAATTCATAGTGTCGTACAAACTAGATTTACGCAAGTCTGCTTCAAACCTCTTTGGCGAACTAAGTACAAAAGAAATCCTTCATGTGTTTAAAAACAAGCCAATCTCACGTGCAACAATATTTATCGTTTTACGGGATTGTCGGGAAGGTAAAAAACCAGAAAACTAAAAGAGATCTGGTCGTCCACCAAAATTAAGTGTCAGAACAACCAAAAAACTGCTGTCAATTACGAAAAACAAGATTGGTCAGTCAACACGGCAATTATTTGGTGTTTGGTGTTAATAAAACAGTTTACAATATTTTGAAGAAAAATGACGTTTCATAATCAGGGAATAAAATAAGATTTTTTTTCAAATATTCATATTTTATTTAATATAAGTAAAAAATGATGAAATTACTATGTTTTCATTTAATATTGTTGGAAATTATAAGAATAGAGTTGACAATAATGTACTGTGAAATGAGAATCGGCAAATTGGTATTTGAAGTATGAAGAAATGTCCAACACAATAGAATTAGCGATTCGAATATACAGTGCAGTCAGAAGCGACATGTAACGTGTGAACGCAATGTTTAATTGGTTCACATATAGAAGTAAATTAGCATGAAATAAGAAATAAGGATTATGTATAGCAAGTAAGAAAACCAATCATAATAAAGTTATCGGCAACCTATTGATTCTTGTTTTGAGACATATTGTAGGTGGTCTCACAATGAGAATATTCAAAATTCAAAATTGTATAAATAGAGTGTAAGATCATGAATAAAAGTTAGTTGTATTCCGGCAGCAACTCTGCGTGTATTATTTACTTTGCATCAAATATGAAGTTTTCAGAACTTTTTTTTTCTTGATTTTTGGATCATTAACATCTACTTCATCTTTTTCTATTTTATCAAATACTCCATTGAAATATTGTGCTTCTGTTGTTTTTAATGTTGATACTCGTTCTCTTCGTTTCTTTTCGTTCAAATAAACTGAAATAGCACGACGCGGTACCCAATTTTGCAACGACTGTATATATATTGAATTGAATATATAAATATTTGTTTTCTGTATCAATACACATTCTGTTTCGTACGGGCGTTTTGAGAAAGTTATTCGAACTGATGCAACGTTCAACATCCGCCGAGTGAGGTGTGCATGCCTGAATTCGACAAAGTATAGTCAAAATATCTATAAAACTTGACGGAGCGTCCGTGTTTCGTATCAATGACTTAATGTTGTTTTGTAAATTTACGTCAAGGCCAAGATCGAATTTTAATTCAATGAGTGAAATCAATTTTTTTGTTCGAGCGAATTCTGTTTTTTTTTGTGTGAGCTTAATTCCACTAAGACATGTAACTCCATCTTCATCTGTGATTTCATTTTTTAACGCATTTTCCCAGCCACCCAATATAGTTGTTTGTTTCATATTTGCAAGTGATTTTCTTTATAAAAATAACATAATGAAATGTAGTTTTGTTGGAGACATTTTCTATGGTTTTTCGTGTATTATTTGCAATTAGCTAAAAAAACTCATGACCCGATTTTATGTTTACAACAGCCCGATTCAAAATTAGAACGGCCCGAATCGGTAAGAACGGTCCGTTATTTCAATCCCTGTTTCATATCTTAAACATAAGCGAGCACCAAAATATACAGCCAGACAACTCGAAATAATACCAAAATGTACCCTTGAACTTCGTGATAAACACTTTGCAAATGGAAAATTCATCGTTTTGGATGATGAATTTTACTTCACTTTTTCGCATCATGAAATGAGTGGAAATGATGGCTTTTACACTGATGACATTGAATCAACACCAGACAATGTGAAACAGATATATTCTATATCATAGTTTCTTAATTCGTACCACATATTTAATATATAATTAGCGTTATCGCGTTAGAATTCGCTTATGTGCATGCAACGACATTGTTATTGCGCTTGCGTTTGGTTCTCAAAAAATGTTTATTTTTACAATAACAACCTTTTTACAAAATATCCTGATGATATTGATCGATTAAAATCGATAAAGAATAATTTCTAAGTGAAAATTGAATTATATAAATGTATCAAAAATTTCCTGAGGCTCTGATTACACAGGTCGATAAAAAAAAATTCGAGCTAACTTTGCAAAACCTAGCGAGGTCCTATCCGGTTTACTTTTGATGGCCCGAATATTGTCGCATAGTGTAATATAGTAAGATTCCAGTTTTTTGAATGCGCATTTGGTATTTATTATTGTTTTTACATTCATTCTATATAATATACGAAAGAAAAAAATCAATAAATACAGAAAACGCAAACACTATGGAATTTATCAAACTAGGTGGCAACAAACAATTCCATTTAAATGAAATCATGTGTTGTTCAGCGATGAAACGACCTTTTTGTTATCAGGTCAACGTCGACCACATCGATGTTTGTTTGGTAAACCACATTCATCACGTTTGTTTGTGATAAACCGCATGATTTTTACTCTCTTGGTGATTTCTGATTATAATTATTTTGCCGCATCCTCCTATTCGAATATACACAATATTTTCACATTATACTATACATAAAGTAGAGTGAAACGTTTGTTTGCAATTCGTTCAGAATACTTCATGGCTTGTGTGTTTAGTAAACACTGTTTACTATAAGAGACTATACAATATAAGAGACATAGTTCAGTAAAAAATGAATAAAAATGACCCTTAAACTAAATGGTGATGAAGCTATTAATTATTTAAAAATTAAACTTGAATTTTCATTGGAAATATGTATATGAAGAAAATATATAAGTTTTGACTCTACTTTTGGATTTCGCAATCTTAAAAACATTGAAGAGTGAGATTCCGATTTCTTTAATACCCAAATTAACATTTGGAAGTGAGGGTAAAAATTATGCCGATTTTCATACATCAATATGTATTACATAGATAGTTTTAGCTTCTTCCCAATTACCTAAGAGCGACTCCAAATAAACGATTACAGTGTATTAAAAAGATTATTACACATAAACCATGAGTCATAGCTGTAACATATTGGACTAATTAGCATATTTGTTAGTAGTTCTACTAATTTATTGTTAGTACTTCAATACAAAATTTTGAAAATCTACTAACAAATCTACTTATTTTTGCGAAATGTTACAGCTATGCCATGAGTATACAGAAAAACAATTTTTATGAGAATGAACTAGAGAATTTTACAAACACGCTCCACTCTAATGTAAAGTACAAATTATGTTTGTACAACGCGTGTGGTACAATAATTTCTTCATCAAAAGCAACTCAATCAGCAATGTAATAATACTGTGTTGAAAAATTAAAAAAAACTGTAATGTCAATGATAACGTAACGAATTTGAATTCAAAACAAGAAATATAACGATATCAATCAATATAAGGACTAAAACTGTATTAATTGAATAAAAGTTTAATGATTCATGTATTTCTTAAACTATATATTTATGATTAAAAATTATTCATTTATTTATTCTTCAATGAAGTTTACGTCCGTCGGAAAATTATCAATGCAATAATAGTTAAAAAAAATTACAGTGAATTTAAAAAGAAGATTACTGTTTTTGTCGTGTCTGTATAGGACAGATAAGTCTACCACACGGCATATGTATTATCTGTAATGTACATTATCATTATACGTGTATTATTGCATGAATAAAAACATGTCTACAAATCTATATACATTTAATTTGAGACAGCAGCCTTTATTGGTATGCATTTGTATCAAGTAACTCTCACCTATAAATAGATTATCGGCTATGGAAAATCATCAGTCGAATTCTATAAGGACAAAAATTATAATTTAAATCGCATGAATCTATATCAAAATACTCTGTATTTGTGAAATTGATAGTACCTTTTTCTTCAAACAACAAGCGATATTTTTGTAGATGGTAAATTACAAAGTATTATATTGCATTTGTATCAAATGTTACATGAATAAGAGATATTTAAAATCATAAAATATTACGGAAAAAATGAAAATAAAATTATAAAAATTCGAAGAAATAAAAATACATTACCTTTCCACATTTATTTCAGTCAATGAATCAGAATTTACATCATGGTATTATTTATGGTGAAAATGTCCGAAAGTCATGCATCATTTTCAACAGCCGGTACTGTTTAGCACCAGCATCACTGCTACTTAACACTTTCGAACACATTCGGAATGAGATTAAGGCTAACGTTGATTGTGATATCCAAAAAGATTTGAAGTTTAGTCGGATAATAGATACAAAAACAGATCAACGTTATCGTTGCTTGGTTAAATATAAATTCAAAATTGTTCATGAGTATAATGACGTTCTGTATAAATCAAATGCAACAATTGCAAAAATATTTAAATGTCGGAATATTTGGAATTCTTTCAATGATATTCTGAGAAACTTTGTTGCGAAAAATTCAAACATCAATTCACAGTCAGAAAAAAATGAAAATAATGATTTGCAGAAACTCCTTCTATCAAGTTTTATAATATTCCGAATTAAATTGAACGAGGAAATGAATACCGATGAAAATTACGCGTCTCTGGATATTTTTAAAAATATAACTGAGAGCGTTTTCAAAGGAATGCAGCCCAATAGAGATGTACTTCGTATGAATCTAGTTCGTAAGCTTGAGAATATAGAATCAATTTCAACTCCGTTTGGAAACGAATGCTTCCTAAATACCATAAATGGGGGTCGTATCGCAAATATATTTGGGGACAATAAATGTCTGATGGTTGCATCAATGCCTCTTGTACCTGGATGTGAAGGAGGTGCCGTATATAATAAGAATAGAGATTTAATTGGAATTGTGGTTAGTACCACTTTTGATTGGAATAGCGAAAATGCAACATTAACATTAGTGGCAAAATTTAATGAAATTTTGGCTGAGTTTGTAGATCAAAGCAAATTAACTTCAATTAACATAGAGAATGAATTAGACAACATTAGCCACAAATGCATAAACAATCCAAAAACAAGTTTGAGCTGTATTGCCAAAAATTCATTGAAGTTTGAGAATTTCATCGTGTTGATCCAAAGCGCAGATAGTTGGGGTAGTGGTTGTTTTGTTAAAATCAATGATGTCCGAATGATTATCACTTGTGCACATGTAGTGGATAAACACAATGGAAATGTACATTGTACATGGAAGTTTGGTCATTTTCGTAGTAAAGTTATATTTAAAAATCCATACTTCGATGAAGCGTTTGATATTGCAATATTAGAGGCTCCTTGCAATGTTCCTGAACAGTATTTTACAAAGTGTTATACAATACCAACGAAAATTGGTCAAACAGTATATTCATCTGGTTTTCCTCATTTCACAAGTTTGGGTAAAGTCCATGAGTTCTTTCCGAGTATATTTGAAGGTCGTATTACAAAGATTTCAAAAGGTGTCATTTTCAGTGATGCCTCGGTTCAATCTGGACAGAGGTAAATAATCATATTTTGACACATTTATTTAAAATAAATTTATACTACTCATTTCATTTAAAGTGGGGGACCAATGTTCAATGCTGATGGTCATTTGATTGGAATAACTGTATCAAATTCAAAAGATGATGTCTATCAGCTCATTTATCCAAACATTAATATGTCGGTTCCGGTATATGAAATATATCCAATTCTACAACAATACGGAAAATCTAAGGGTAACAACAGTGTGTAACATTATAAAAACAAATTTGAAAATATCATTTTCAACTCTTTATATTTTCAGATGAAAAATACTTGCACAACTTAGTAGCGAATAAAGAAGTAAAAAGTATTTGGGCGTTAGAAACACCAAAAATACTATGCAAACTTTGAAATTCTTTCAAGATATTTAGCTTTAAAAAAAATATAATCTTGAGACTTAAATAAAATAATATGATCATTTCATATATTAAATAAATTTTTGGTGTTTTATTAAGTATATATATAGAAAAGTTCTTTTCATTATTTTAATATTGTAAACCAACCACAATGAATTCGATTTAGTACAAAGACGTTGATTACGTGTTACTTCAAATATGGCAATACCAAAAAATAACAATACCAAATGTCATTCACATGAATATGAATTCTGGATTGTCATCGTTGAGCGTTCATTTCAGCTCAGTTCGGAATACAAGTTAATTGATATATTTGCAGTTCGTTGGCGTAACAGAAAATTCATAAATATCTTGTAATATTACGAACATTATTTAATCAGACATTAAATTTTATTTTTACGTGCATCACGTTCAGCATAAAATAAAAGACAATTTAAATAAAAAAAAACAATTCTCAGTATAACATACTATATCTACAACTTTGAAATATTTTCTGAGGGGAACATGGCTGATCATAAAAGGTAATATTCTATATATTTGATATTTAACTGAATTTATAAATCTCTAGAAATTAATTAAGATTCAGTTTCCTACGAAATAATTCCATAATTATTAATAACATATGGAGTACATTCATTCAAATATATCATAAAAGCTTCAAAATTCTTTATTAGTTTTTGATTCAATGTCTAATAGTTATTCATTTCATATTTCATATAGATTGTTTGTTGAGTTTTATTCAAATTATGGGAATAATGTTTTTGGTTTTGGTATAATTGCATCACTTCAATAGTGTTTCTTAGTTACTGTTGAGTACCAACATTTTAGTACATATTTGGTTTGATGTATTCAAAATCTTTTGTCATCCGACAACAAAGCCGGATTTTGTTGCTTATATATTCAAGTGTAATTATTTGTTCTCTATTACTTTCTACTATTTTTTCCTTTCAAAAATATCATTTATTCTTTCAAATACATGAATTTTGGTCAATTTTTTAAAAACAATGGCTGATCAGAAGCGGTATACATCAAAATCCCTAAAAAAATATTTTAGATTTTTTTTTTTTTATATTGAACTAAATCAATTATTTTTTTTATATGTACTTTTAATAAGCTGGATTTTTGAAAATATTTTGTTTCAAGTTTTAAATTTTATTTATGATATTTCGCAACCTGTGAACTAAATTTGAAACCTCATTATAGCATTTTTTATTATATATATAAAATGTATTATTCAAAACAGTTGAGATTTCATTTTTCCTGCACAATATTTTTAATTGTGTCTTGTTTGTATAGTTTGAGAATATTTCATTCCCTACTTTTTATATGTGAGGTTAGAAGAGCCGTATTTTTATCAGCTTTGTGACTTTTTTATTTGGAAGTCATATACTTTAGTATTTTTAACACCATGAATACATATGTCGTTCTATTCATTTTAATGTGATACTATTTACATATTTAGTGATGACTTGGCAACTGCAATTTTGAAACGTAAAGATCGTCCAAACCGTTTGCTTGTTGAAGAGGCAGTCAATGATGATAACTCCGTGGTATCACTATCACAGGCAAAAATGGATGAATTGCGTTTGTTCCGAGGTGATACTGTGCTCCTAAAAGGAAAACGCCGCAAAGAAACTGTTTGTATTGTCCTATCCGATGATAACTGTCCAGATGAAAAGATTCGTATGAATCGTGTTGTCCGTAACAATTTACGTGTTCGTTTGGGTGATGTAGTTTCGATTCAGTCATGCCCGGATGTCAAATATGGCAGTCGAGTCCATATCTTACCTATTGATGATACAGTCGAAGGTTTAACTGGGTTAGTTAAGCATTTCTTATGGTGCCCAAATGTAATAAAATTACTATTATTAACATCAATTGAAAAAAATATTATTTTTCTTTTAAATAGAAACGTTTTTGAAGTATACTTGAAACCATATTTTCTTGAAGCCTATCGACCAATTCATAAGGATGATACATTCTTAGTACGCGGTGGAATGCGAGCTGTCGAATTTAAAGTTGTAGGGACTGATCCGTCACCATATTGTATCGTAGCTCCAGAAACGGTATTGCATTGTGAAGGAGACCCCATTAAACGCGAGGAGGAAGAAGAAGCATTAAATGCAGTTGGATACGATGATATTGGTGGTTGTCGCAAGCAACTAGCTCAAATTAAAGAAATGGTTGAACTTCCATTACGACATCCATCGCTATTTAAAGCAATTGGGGTGAAACCACCTCGTGGTATTCTTATGTATGGTCCTCCTGGAACAGGTATATAATACTTGTGTTGAATCATTTGAATATTTGTTTTTCAATTAATAAACATCCAAGTGTATATGTGATTAGGTTTCAACAATTTAAATTTGGCTCACTCTAGCATATACATATTTTTTTAGGCAAAACATTGATTGCGCGCGCTGTAGCCAATGAAACTGGTGCATTCTTTTTCTTGATTAATGGCCCGGAAATCATGTCCAAACTGGCCGGTGAATCAGAATCGAATTTGCGAAAAGCTTTTGAGGAGGCTGAAAAAAATTCACCAGCCATTATTTTCATTGATGAATTAGATGCTATTGCTCCTAAGCGTGAAAAAACACACGGAGAGGTCGAAAGACGTATTGTATCCCAACTTTTGACTTTAATGGACGGAATGAAAAAAAGTTCTCATGTCATTGTCATGGCAGCAACTAATCGTCCAAATTCCATTGATCCAGCACTTCGTCGTTTTGGAAGATTTGATCGTGAAATCGATATTGGAATACCAGATGCCACCGGTCGTTTGGAAGTATTACGAATCCACTCAAAAAATATGCGATTAGCTGATGACGTAGATTTGGAACAAATCGCTGCTGAATCACATGGACATGTTGGTGCTGATTTAGCTTCGCTTTGTTCGGAAGCTGCTCTCCAACAGATACGTGAAAAAATGGATTTAATTGATTTAGAAGATGATCAAATAGACGCCGAAGTGCTAAATTCATTGGCAGTTACAATGGATAATTTCCGTTACGCAATGACTAAATCATCACCATCTGCGTTGCGAGAAACTGTTGTTGAAGTGCCCAATGTTACTTGGTCTGATATTGGTGGTTTAGAAAGCGTTAAAAAGGAGTTACAAGAACTCGTCCAATATCCAGTTGAGCATCCAGATAAGTTCTTAAAATTTGGCATGCAACCTTCACGCGGTGTGTTATTCTATGGACCACCCGGTTGTGGTAAAACATTGTTAGCTAAAGCAATTGCGAACGAATGCCAAGCAAATTTTATTTCGGTTAAAGGACCTGAATTATTGACTATGTGGTTTGGTGAATCAGAAGCAAATGTTCGCGATATTTTCGATAAGGCACGTTCCGCATCCCCATGTGTACTGTTTTTTGATGAATTAGACAGTATTGCAAAATCGCGTGGTGGAAATGTCGGTGATGCAGGCGGCGCGGCCGATCGCGTGATCAATCAAATTTTGACTGAAATGGATGGTATGGGAGCTAAGAAAAATGTCTTTATTATTGGAGCTACAAATCGACCGGGTAAGAATGAATATGGTTTTAACTAGGTTCTGCTTTCAATCAATAATGTAACTTTTCATTAACTTATCAGACATTATCGACTCGGCAATTTTAAGACCTGGACGTTTGGATCAACTCATTTATATTCCGCTACCTGATGAGAAATCACGACAAGCCATTCTAAAGGCAAATTTGCGCAAAAGTCCATTGGCGAAAGAAGTTGATTTAACATACATTGCAAAAGTTACACAAGGTTTTTCTGGAGCAGATTTAACAGAAATCTGCCAACGCGCCTGCAAATTAGCTATCCGACATGCAATCGAAGCTGATCTTAAGCGCGAACGTGAACGCGCTGAAAATCAACAGTCGGCTATGGAGGTAAACTTTTTCATTTCAAAAATCAAATTATTATCCTCAAAATTATTTATTTTTATAATGATATGAAATTTTTAATATAATATCTAATTCCAACTGGTATGGATCATATATAAATGACAGATGGATGAAGATGATCCGGTTCCCGAAATCACTCGATCGCATTTCGAAGAAGCAATGAAATTCGCGCGTAGATCAGTTAGTGACAATGACATCCGTAAATATGAAATGTTTGCACAAACATTACAGCAATCTCGTGGTTTTGGTACGAATTTCCGCTTCCCAACTGGAGGTATTGCTGGTGCGCCACCATCTGGTAGCTCGTCCCAAGGTAATGCAGGCTCTGGAAGTGGAGGCCAAGCAGATCGGCAAACCGATGGAGATGATGATCTCTATAACTAGGTGGATAATGGATATCGATTATCTGAAAACATCATAGTAAGAGAATAAGAATAAAAAAAAATGATTTCTTCATACCCACAATTTAGAAAGCATCTAGAATCTGGTTCGAGGATCTTTTTGCTATATACAAGTTAATTTAGAAATACCGCAAAATTTCTTAACGTTAAGTCAATACATATTAAAGAAACAATTTCTGGATAAAAACAAATGCAATTAAACGAAAAGAAATAATTAAAATAACCATTTCGTACATTGAAAGCTAAATACCAGTTATATTATAGAACATGTAAAATGTGGTACTTTCTTTAAAACAAATAAAAATGAAATTTCAAAAATAGGTTTCCAAATCATAACCATGTTTGATGTGTTGAGTATTTTTTTATAGAATATTTATTATAGAAGATTCTTCTTGAAAATTACATTACTTCTATAATCAACTGCTAGTGAAAAGTACTGACATGCGCACATAAACATCAGTTCTCCTTTTTTGTGTTCACCTTATATTTCTCATTTCTTTCCTTTACACATAGGAATGCGCAACATTTGTGTAAATACATATATATTTGATCTATTTGCAAGAAAACAGATGAGTCCTTGATTTTGGCTCACACTTAAATCATACAAAAGGTTTGAAAAATAAAATAAATGTGAAATATTCAAAACAAAGTTCAAAACATTATTCATTGAAAATTTGTTCGAAAGAATTTGTCCTGATATATATTTGCTAAGTTAACTATTTATAACTATACGTGTAAATTGCATACATGAAAATAGGTTAATCAAACATTACAACAAAAATAATAAATGGAACTGAACCGCTGGGACATTTAAATGGGTTGAAAGGCCCACTAACTTGCTTCCATCACAAATCAAATATCAAAGAATCCATTTCAATTCATTCCAGATTTCATTGTTTTATGTTTAAGAAGTGTTTCATCCAGAATTGTGATTACATTATGTGGTAATGTTACAAAGCTCTCAAATTAATTTAATTTTCAAAAATATCCAGACTTAATGCCTAGAAAGTTTAAAGCATCAGTTCAAGCTGCCTAAAGGACTAATTACATATTAAGGTTTGTAAACTATATAAATTATTAATGTTTTTTGCGAATTTAAATATGTAACTGTAAAAATTGCTATTAAATATCCTGAATAGAGTAAAATAATTAAATCAATTATGTTTTTTAAGAGGGTGCGTTAATGTCAAAATGTTATATTAAAATAATATTTAATTGTAATGTAATGTTGTTTTCGAGCTTTGATCTCGATGTTTCGCTATTCTTAATTATATATGGCACTTACCTTCTGAAATTATACAAATATACAGAGGTATAACTGGAACAATTCACATATTAATAGAAATTGAATTGACACACGAACATACTATTTTTATTTGTGTTCTTGATAATGAATTTTTATATTTCGATGATAAAAATTTATATAAAAATCCAAAACCAACTGCATTCATATATTCAAATTGAATTTTTTTTCATGCTTTCTTATCATAATCTTATGTCGATTAAGTCAGTATCGACCACGAATCAATTTGAAAGAATAGTTGAAACTATTCTAGTTTAATTAGAGATAAATGTACTCTGTAAAACAAAAAGTATTAGTTGTTAATAATTAATGATTTTTCTATAAAAAAAAAATCTGAAAGGATTAAATGTTAATCCATGGGAATTTATGTAATTTATACTCACAATAGTAGCTAAAATAGGACCACAGCAAGTCCCATGCACCACTATCGAGACCCTAAGTTAACTTCCCATAACCATGATTAATAAGTCATGGTTTGGATGCCAAATCCTGTGTAGAACGCAATGTTTGTTTTGATTTTTGTTTAGTCTGAAACAAAAAAATTTCAACAATGTCAATTCTCAAATATTTCAAATTATAACCTCAAATACTCTAACATAATGTGATGAAAATTTGTATCAAATGTAACTTACTTGAGTTGGTGCTGCTGCATTTTTTCCTTTTCCATTTCCTCTCTCCTTTCCATTCTGTTTCTTTTCCTCTCTGTCTTTGGAAATTGATATGCAGCTGCACATTCATTACAGTACACCGTCCTGTATGTAACAAAGAAATCAAATAATAAATGCAATCATTTTTCATTCATAGTTGTTCACCATGCAGAATACAAGATGAAATCACACAAAATAATTACCTTTATAAAGAATATTGCGACCGGCATTTGTATCACGGTTCTTTGTGATAGTTTGTCCATAATAGTTGCAAATTCCGTTCATAAGAACGAAATTTTGAAGCTTTGCGTGGGCCATTGCTAGGCTTATGTCTTGGTTGTTGCCACAAAAGCTTCTTGCCTTTATCGAATGCACCTTGCCTTCGGTTTTGTTACCCTCAGGTATCGGTGTTCAACCACTGCAAACATAATACTGGTACTTCTCGTTGACAATCACTCGCTTTGTTGGCTTTTGCAGTGGATTGAAACACAAAGAGCACAGCATTGTTGTTCGAAATTCATCCACTTCGACGACTGTGGACTTCCAGCGTTTATTTGGCTTTTCGAAGAGACTGCGTACTTTTGTTCGTATGTAGCCTTTGCAGTTCGAATTTGTTTCGATGAACTGGTCACCAACGAAAACAAACGTTTGCTTACCATTGATTGCTTCGTTGCTCACGCATTCAAACCTCTCTCCGTATCGATAAATTGGAGCAAATCTTGGAGAGCGTATTCATATTAGTTCTATCGGCTCCGACATGTTGTTTGAATTGGATACGAGCGCAATTGTCAATTTGTGATATTCTTTTCAATGAATCTATATTGAAATACGCTCTCCATAATTCGTCACAATTAGCAGGCTTGATCACGTTTTATGCTTTTCCAGTTTTATTATTTGTCAAGAAAACTTCGTGTTAACATTCAATGTTCTTCAACATATGGCCTGTTTATCGATGGTGATATGGGGTCGCTTGATTGTCGATACAGGAATGACGTTGAAATTCCCCACGCTTTTTCTTCGTTCGTGATTTCGAATGTAGCTATGAATAAAAAAAATAAAAATTGAACATTATAATTGAACTTAACGTTGGCAACGCATAATGTAAATCTACACAGAGTATCACAGTATTGTGATCAATGCACAATTGAACAGATGAGAATGAAAATGTTATCCAGAAAAGTTTCGGGTGGAAATGTTATTATTCAATGTATTTTTTGTTGGTTTTTGTATGTTGAATACACTTAATAATAACATTTTTACCCGGAACTTTTTTGGATAATATTTTCACTCTCAACTGTTCAATTGTACACTAATACATACAAATACGAAGAAAGATCCGCTACTTCCTTGTGTAGTCTACGTTTAAGTGTATTTTGGAATTCTTTGTTTACATTGTTATTTGTCATCGTTGTTTGAATATTCTGTCTCATTCAATGTAATACGATAAATGTCATTTCATTTTTTTTGTCATAAATATTAATAAATGATATGCACAAAAATACATATACTAGCATCTTGTTCAGATTTTTATTTTCATTATTGTAGAAATTATGTTTCATGATAAATGTGGCCGTTCTTATGCCGTAGGATTTTTCGAATCATTTTTATAATATTAGTGTTTCAATGAATGAATAGAACAACAATGAAGAAAATATTGTGATGTTTGTGTTCGCTAGCAAACGCTATGATGCTTACACATAGAACAGACAAAACAAAGTCCATTGCATAGGTTTGTATGTGTTTGCATATTGAAACATAAATCAATGCACAATGACTGATGCGTAAATAAAATTATGTCTCAGCATATAGTTATTTGTATATACTCAAGTGATACTAGACTCCGTTTTGAATTTTTGTGATTTTAAACAATGCTGCCAATTCCAATACTTTTTTATGAAATAGGTAACACATTATAAACACCAAAAACAATGTACAATGGAAACCATACACACAGCAAAATAAATCCAAAATGATGAATTTTCCATTTGCAAAATGTTTTTTAAGAAGTGTACGGCAACATTTTGGTATTATTTTGAGTTGTCTGGCTGTATATTTTGGTGCTCAAAATATTGTGAAATGTTTTATTACAGACACCAAAGAGTCTGTGTGTTGTTGGCAATGTTTTAGAACAATTGTCAAATAGTACTAATTTAGTACTAAATTTGAAATATCCAACAGATGGCGCTATTCTACTACACCGATTTGTGCCAGCCTAGAGATACAATATTCGAGACAAATTAGTACTTCAACTAATTATGAAGATTCAATACTTTAATTTATTCTTTTTATTATAAAGGCTTTTGGAAATGGAAAGATTTATAAAAAATATACGATTTTAGAAAGTGTCATTTTGTTTTTTACTTTCGTTGTAAACATTACACGCCACCTAGTGGCTCCTGCACAACAACTTCTTTTGACAGTTATTTTTAGACAAATTAAAGAAAATATAGGAGAAATGGATTCTATATTTAGTGAAATAGAAATGCGCGACTCTGTATAAAAGCTGTTTTGTTTACTAAACATATTAGTAATTCTGATTTTTTTTCTCAATGCATATTAATTGTCTAATAGCGAAAAATGAAAAATGAAAAAAAATGAAATGTTTTTATTTTATGAAGATTTCAATGATCCAGACCACGAGAAAAATTAAGTGTGAATTTATTTCACATAAGTCAAGGTGAATGCAATTTTTCTTTGTAAATAAACCCAAATATAACGAAAACTTAACTTTCTGACAATCAAATTGAAAAAAGGTTACTTTGTAATTTATTTTGCCACTTGCTTTGAAGAAGACATTTCACGAAGTACAAGGTTTTTTTTTTCATTTCTTTTGATTTTTTGAACAAAGTTTACAAAAACACCATTGAAAATTACAAATATAATTTAATAAACAAAGAAAAGTAACTGTAAATGCTCCAAATATAAATAAAACGCATTCATTTGCAAGGTACACAGAAAATAAATATTAGGCAATTATGACAACCCATACAAATACCAAATCTGTTGTAAAATGTCAAATAACAACGACGGTTAGAATTATTACAATATACGTGGGAATTGGCGAAAAAACAACGCAGGGTTCTCAAAATCACCAAATATTTATTTTCTGTGCATATTCCGTTTGTCTTACATCACTTCAGTAATTGAAAATTATCATATAAATCATATATGATTTTTTTTCTTCTTTTATTCAAGTAATTATAAAAGTGAGCTCAAATAATGAATTTAGCCTAGTTGTCGTGTAAACTATTGGCGACGAATAGAATTTGCATGAAAATTGAATAACACATATATTTTTACTCCAAAAAAAGAAAATAAGTTGATGTGAAATGAAATAGAAGCGATAGAAAAATAAAATCATTAAAAAAATAAAGGTAAAATGTTTCATTAAAAAAAATTTCGCGTATAAATTATTATGATAAAAATGTGAAAGGATTTTCCGTTCAATTCGTAAAGATAAATCTATAAATTTCATTTTGTACAATATTTTCTTTGAATTTTATGGAACAATAATAATTTTTATTGAAAAACTATCTTAGAACATGGAAAAAAATCCGAATTTACCAACAATCAAAGCAATTTTAATTTTAAAAAAAATGAAAAAAGGAAAAAAATATTCAGCTCAACAAAGAATTGAGGGTTTGACCTTTCGCACTCCTGTGCAGTTCACATCAACCAGATGGAAGAGAACTTGCTGCTACGCTACTAACCCACATAGTCGGGATAGCTTTAATAACTAATGTTACATTTTTTTTTTTTAATTTGTTTTGTGCTGATTAGACAGCTGGCTGCTGGTCGTACTCGAACAATTCTTCAAAGTTTTCAATGACAGCAGCTGCGGCTACTTCGGCGACCTCGGCAATAGCATTACGGGTTCTGTACCTATTCATTGCATCCGGTATCGGAAGTCCCAGCAATGTCCATAGTCCTGAAAAATCAAACAAATGAATCGTCTTAAGCAATCATTCAATTGCAATTTCAATCAATTAGATTTACCTTGCAATAGAATATTCTTTGCAGCCACGACGTCACGATGCCAAATCACAGAGCATGGTTTACAGTTTTTAAAGTACATTTTTACTTTTGGGTATAAACCATCGCTTTCAACATCAACGTTCAATTCGCGCTCCAACTGTCTGAATAACGATAGATCAGTCTTGCCCCATTTTGACACAATCACTGATGGCAGCAGATTTTGTTGCGCACGAATCGTCGAATTTTCCGCATATAAGATTGAAATTTTTCAACGGAACATTTGTTATGTTGGTTTTTTCGTTTTTGTTCTCACTTTCCACTTTCGGCAGCAACTTTTGCGAAGATAAGACCTGGTGCATAGAGGAGCAATCGATTTTGAAGTACGTCCATCGAAAACTACACATCGGCACCACAACTAAATTTCCGATTATTGGCCGAAAATTTGGATTGTCAAGCATTTGTCTGCGCTTGCATTTCCATTTCCCTTTTGCCTTCTTCCGCTTTCTTTTCTTGCGTTTAGTTGATGGCTGATGTGGCCACGTCAGATTGTATTCTTCTATCTCGCGTTGCATAGATAGGTACATTGGCATAGCCTTAAACCAATGTTCTTGATCAGTTGTAAGGTCATGCAAATTTATTTCTGGAAATACATTCAGGGCGTTCACTGTGTTATACAAGGCGTTACACCGTTCGAGTTTGTGTGGATCGCGAATTGGCACTCTGATGTTTTTTTGTTTAATAATCAATTTCACAACACTATCGATGTCACTTGGCAAAATTTTCTGTGAGTCATCTTCTACAAATGTATTCCATTGGAACACTTTCAGTTTCAAATACTGGATGATGTATTTTCTCGCATGCGTGGTTAAGTTGGTAACGACATTGTCCGTATATTGATTGGTCAAATGCTTGAGGCCATTGCTGAAATCATTGTTATTGGGCCAATCGATACGATGATAGTCGTCAAGACCTTCGACAATTGCTTTGAAATCTGGGTCGATACGTTTCAACTCTAGTCGTGGTCCACGTGGTTTTTTTCCTGGTGGTCTGTACTTTGACTTTTTCACTTTCGGCGGCTGATTGTTATGCCATAGCACTTGTTGAAAGCAGAGCTTGATCTTTTCTTCTCCACTTTCACCGAAGAATGCGAAATTCAAATGCGAAAAATCATTCTCGACGCCTATGTTCATACGCCTTCTGCACCTCAAATAAAAATAGCAATGACCTCAAGACGCAAATAGAAGTGGCTTGCAAGCTCATTTCCGTCATTTTGCCAATCAATGCTTGTCGATATTGTGGGCGAATGATTGTCTTAAGCGCACATTTGACTGTTGTAATTTCATCCTTCGTTTCTCCCTTAGCTGGTATGGATGGCTTGAAACGATTCGCCATTTTCCTATTAAAAAAAAACATAGACACATACGATTTAGTTCGAAAACAAACACTATTTAAACTTAGAAAAAAATCATTCTTCATTCATTTTTGGTAATCAATTTTTGCAATCAGTTAAAAATTGAACACTGAGAATTTTTTGCAATTGTTAAATAATTACCAAAAAAATCAACTATATATAGTTATTCTATAAAAAAACACACGAATATAGAGTTCACTAAATCACACCATTCGATATGCCACTCTCGCAAATAGATCAATTCCAATTAAAAATCCAGTAAAAAGTAATGAATTTGCTTCGAATCACAAGAACATTTGTTTTGATAATTTAAATTTCAATTTAATCTTAGCGACTGGCTTGGTCAAAATCCCATCCTCGAATGACAGTGATTTGTGAAATTCGGATGATTTGTGGCGAATTTGATCGAAAACTAACAGTAACAAATCAACATAACATCGAATCGAACACATGACACATTTTGAAATACCACTGGATAATTTTTATTCCTTTGAAAAGAATGCATTGTATGTATGCATCAATGTGACTGTTCATAAACAAATGGTCGCCTGCTATAGATTTTCTAAGGCAATCAAAAATTTGCAAACGATCACAAAGAATTCATTGAATGATATATTTGAAATAAACAGATTAGCCATGATCACAAAGTAAAACATTATTCTTAATAACATCCACCGTTTATTTGTCACAGATGAGAATCATTTTATCTCGTCGTTTTATTCTTTATTGATATTCTGATACCATTTCACTTTGATTGTTTTTTTTATCAAGAACATGAACATAATGATACTGCTTTGAAAAAATTGCTCCATGCACAAATTCAAATATGATACACATTATTCATATTTCGATAAAATAAAATAAAATCAAATCAAATGAGATTCCTAAAGCAAGAGAAAATCTACTGTAAATACAAAAATCAGTTAAAACGAAGTTTGTATTTACGTTTGACGTTTTGAAATGTGTTTCAGATATGTCAACATTCATAAACAATACAATGTGAACCATTCTAAAGGTTCGTTTCTATACATACGAGGAGCAATAATAAAATTAATTTTTTGCTTCGGGGAGTGTGAATAACTGCAACGATTTAAATAAATAATTAAATAAATAAATAAATAAATAAATAAATAAATAAATAAATAAATAAATAAATAAATAAATAAATAAATAAATAAATAAATAAATAAATAAATAAATAAATAAATAAATAAATAAATAAATAAATAAATAAATAAATAAATAAATAAATAAATAAATAAATAAATAAATAAATAAATAAATAAATAAATAAATAAATAAATAAATAAATAAATAAATAAATAAATAAATAAATAAATAAATAAATAAATAAATAAATAAATAAATAAATAAATAAATAAATAAATAAATAAATAAATAAATAAATAAATAAATAAATAAATAAATAAATAAATAAATAAATAAATAAATAAATAAATAAATAAATAAATAAATAAATAAATAAATAAATAAATAAATAAATAAATAAATAAATAAATAAATAAATAAATAAATAAATAAATAAATAAATAAATAAATAAATAAATAAATAAATAAATAAATAAATAAATAAATAAATAAATAAATAAATAAATAAATAAATAAATAAATAAATAAATAAATAAATAAATAAATAAATAAATAAATAAATAAATAAATAAATAAATAAATAAATAAATAAATAAATAAATAAATAAATAAATAATTTTTTTTTATAAATAAATAAATAAATAAATAATGAATAGAAATGTGTATAACAACTAAGAATAGCCACTTTTTTCATTGAAACGTTCTGTCTATCGTGAATTGATCTCTCACAAAATATACGATATTGTAAACCGGTTAGCGTTTTTAATAAATGGATAGATTCCCGAATGGTCGTTTCTACATTTGAAGTAAATAGTTTAATATTCAAGTTTTTAAGTCAATGTTCTTTTCTTTTATGTCAAGTGAATTTCCGCGTTTATTCAAAACATTGTGTTCGTATAAATTTAGAAACATATATATAAGAAAAACATATATATATATATATTATTTATTTAACTCGTGCAGATCGTTGAATATATGAAAAATATTTCAGAAGTTGAAGTGAAGAATGCCATTCTATTTTAGCTTCAACATAAATCAACCAACTTATAGATTATCATTTTCCAGTTTCACAACTTTAGCACCTTTGTGGTTTATCAATTATTAATGAATATGAGAATGTCTCAATATCTCACATGCAAATAAAAGTACAAATACAAATACAGGAAAAAATACATTATCAAATCATGAAAAAGAGCTAACTAATAGTTTTATTTTTAAATTATTATCAATATAGATAAAATATAGATTATAATATACAGAAATATAAACGAAATAAATTTAAACATATATTGTTTAATTGAAATTAATATGATTATTATTATATGTAATCATAATATTATTCGGCACCATACAGCGTTCCTTCGTTAAAGGTGGTTTATTCAATTAATAATAATTTACAAAAGATAAATGAATAATTAATTTATTTATTATTGCTGTTAGCCTTAAATACCGGCCCGAGAAATATAGCCAATTATGTTTCTGATAACTTCAAAAAGGTTTTTTTCACAAATTATCTATTAAATAAATAAAAATAATCTATAATAGTTGATGAATAGAATATATTATTTCATATCCGAAAATTGTTTCTACGAATTATAGAACTATAATTTTTAGAATAAGCGTATCACAAGTATGTTTCGAATTAGATTTGCATGCAATGATTATTTGGAATTTGTGAAAGTATTTAGTCAAATAAAGCTATAAATATAAAATCAAAGTCAAAAACGTTCGATATTTAAAATCAAGGAAACGGCCCATGTTTATATTTTGAAAAACCCATTAAATTTATAGATTGCTCCATGCAACTGCGGAAAAAACTAATAAATGAAAGAGATTTTTTTATAAATGAAATAATCTGTTCAAATGGATGTTTAATTTTTTTCTAGTAACAACTTACATTTTACTGATTGTTTCTTTTTTTAAGTCTTTTCGCGATGAGAACTATTCTTCTTATTTCCATATATTTCATGAAAATCATTTCATGTCCCATAATCTACACAATTTGCATTAAATATTTTCATTGACACTTCGATCATTTCATTGTCACTGAAATAATCTAGATATTCATTATTTTGCTCTTTCATTTTAAGCAATGTACAAATCACTGTGAACACCAGCATTTTTTTGTTGTTAATTGATTACTAAAAATGTATATAGACGAGTTTATTCTGAAATAAGTTTCTTGTTAATTTCAATAGCTACACAGAAAAAAAGCGTTCTAGTTTCTAGCTTTTGTCATTTCTGAAATAAATATTCGACTAAGTTTGCCGCTTTCGTCCCAAAGACATTTTCAACAAATGTTATAACATTTATATCGGTAATTCCCTACTTCGACTTACTTCAACTAATACGTCGAAATTGTCGGTTATGTGTGCGATATTAACAACGTTGTAGGTTTTAGCATTATATGTGGTTTGTTTTATTCAAATCTCTGTGTGAAACATCTATATATATGAATGTATATTTAAATTTGAGTAAACTACTGCAACACGAATAGATTTAAAACTTGAAGTATGCCTATATAAGCACTATTTCAGAAATAAAATAAAACCAATCTGAAAATGACCAATAAGCAAAAATATGTCATAAGAATCAAATATGTCAAATATCATTAAAAAAAAAATTTCTCTCCAGAACGTGGTTCAGTTGGTAATTGATTTTTCCTAAAACACGCAAGGAATTCTTGAATCCCAAGGCTAAAAAGAGAAATCAATGCTCCCAGAACGAAGGTGTTTTTATTTGACATAATCTATCGTTTAAAGTGTATCCCAAATGGATTTGCTAACATTTTGAAAATCGATTATTGAGGGTTCCCCCTTGGGATTTTCAAATCTAAAATTGAAACGGGGTGTTCAAGTGATGATCTTTTTGTGGTGGTCCCGGAATAAAGCTGTTCGGCTTTATGCCGAGATTCATTTCCACACTACCCGTTTGGCCTTTTGATCATTTTTCAAAATGCAATATACTCTAATGTATAATAATGTATAATACTGAACAGAATGAATCTTGTACTTGCTATGAAGGCTAAATAGATGAGGAAACCAGTTTTCGTTTAAACGCAATGAAAATCATGACTTCAAAACTTATTATGATCATAGAATAAACGAATTTGGCAATATATGTCGATAAATGAATAAGAATTATTTATGTATATCATGGCTATTTTATCTACCTATTAAAGTGATATGAAACCGAAATAAAATGAAAATGTATTTAAAAAAATATAAAGGAGAAATATATATGAAAATGGGTTCTATGACATTATGTTTCCAGCCAATATGTCTGAATTTAATTAGGCAATTTGACTAAAATATTCGGTAATATAGTTTGAATTGGACAATGTGTCTGAATAATGAAAATATACCATATCTCATGGATTGTTGATTCGATAGAAAAATTGAATCAACTATTTTATGTAAATCAATTGTAAATATATTTCAATATTATTTGAATAAACCACCTTTGGCGAAGAAACGCTGTTTCGTGCAGTAGCAATGATAGTAATAATAACAAATAATTATTTCGAAATAAACTTAAAATTTTAAATAACATCTACGTTTTTATTTCTTTCCCATTGTAGAAATGAATATTATGTGGAAAAACATATTTTGATAGAATTTTATAAAAATTATGTTGTGAAATGTATTCATAAAATATCTAAATCGGACATGAAGATTTGTATTGGAAGTGTGAAATCATTCGTCGGTTTTTTCAAAAAATCGAAGCTTTATTATGGTTATACATTCAATGTTCAAAATATTGTCCATCGCAAGACACTACTTTTTCCCATCTTTCGGGCAATTCATGAATGTGGCGAATTGAATGATGTAAAGGGAAATACTTTACAAAATGTCAACGTACAATTTCCCAAAATAAAGTTACCTGAATTCGACGAAAAATGTGAATGGCGCGAATTCAAGAATTTATTTGACGAAATGGTGCACGAGAATCGTTCAATTCCAGAAGCAATCAAAGTGCAATATTTAAAATCATGCTTAAAGGGTGACGCCGCAAAGGTTGTAAGTTATTTGACTCCACAAGATTCGAATTAACAAAACGATTACAACATTTTGGAAAGGCGATATGGCAACAAGAGAGAAATTGTGGGCAAATTAATAGATAGAATTCTTGATTTGCCCAAACAAACGGCTGAAACAAGCAACGGTCTACGAAATATCTATGACACGACAAATGAATGTATTATGGCAATCAAAAATCTCAAGGTGAAAACTGACCATTGGGACCCGTTGATCATTCACATTTTGAAAAAGAAGTTAAGCAAAATGACCGTAATTGATTATGAATCGAAATTAAGTGATGTACGAGAATTAAAAACGAATCTAAAATGTTTTTACGTTGACGATTATTCGGGTGGAGCCAGTTCGGTAAACGAAGCGTTGCTTATATATGAAGAAATGAATGACGCGTTCAATGAATTTGGTTTCAACTTACGAAAATATGTAAGCAATTCACAAGATTTTTTGAGTTCAATACCGGAATGCGACAAAGAAGATCAAGGTAAAAACTTTGTAAAAACTGAATTGGAAATTTATTGTGGTACAAAATATCATAATTTGACCAGAAGAAATTATTTGTCTGATTTTAATATAAATTGTGGACGAACAGACTAAACATAATTAATCAATGACGGATAAGCGTTTGCGTGATTTATCTTTTCTGGCTTTTGAAAAGAAAAGAATTAATTCTATAGAAAAAGATAAAATAATCAGATTGTTTTCAGAAAAAAATAGAAGAATTCAACTGTATAACTGAAATAACTTATTTCATTGTATTAAATTCCGAATACACTTAATTACTTCAATAAATATGCTTTACTGTAAAGCTTAATTTGAAAAATCAAATTTTGTGTGTATTTTTCCAGGCCCGCCTGGAGAGATCAAGTCATTAAAAAGGTCCTAAAAATACTGTGAATTTGAGGTTATGTTTTGTTTTCATAGTATTTTGTATGAAAAAATAAGAATTCAGATATCAATAATTATGAATGTTTCGATGCAGATATTTAAAATTTAAGTTTATTGGACATAAAACATAATATATTTTAAATTTCATACATAAAGCAAAAAGAAAAATTAATGTTTTTTTTTAACAATTTTAATCGATCAGATTTTGATCGGTATTGAACATTTCATGCAGATATTTGGAATGTTAGAATTTTATGTACTATTTTATGTTATTCGAACTAAATCAAACGTAAAGCTTAATTAAAAAATACTATTGTCTTTATTAAGTTTTCAATTAATCAGATTTCACCTTAATAAGTGAAAAACTTAAAAATTTTATTTTCTACGGTTAAAGTAATTTTTAAAATAACTTTCAAACCAATAATCATCCATAAAGTAGGAATAACACATCCTTAGTTCAGTGGCTCTTTGTCTACAATGAATGTATGGAAAAATGAAACGATGAAATACTAAGCTAGCTACGCCATCTTTTGTAAAACCGCATGAATTAATTAACACTTCCAAAATAATATATGAATTCATCACTACATAATTGCAGATATTTCACTTTAGCGCGTATAAACTGCGTATATTCACGAATAGTTCGTATTACTATATACATAAATGCCCCTAGATATAAATATTAAAAACAATACTAATTTAGATGGAGGCAGGAATAAATAAACTAATAGATATTTCAATAAAACAATTTGATTTATACAGAGATGTAGAAATTTGAGAAATGTGTGCATTGTAATTTTGTTAACGGAATTTAGCAACTAGAATTCAAAAGATGTACTTTCAGGTTGTTTTATTTAGGCTGTGTCTCTTGTCATTAGATTTATACTTCTTAATTCATAGATATTTTTCGACGGTATTAATCGATAAATGTGAAGATATTTTTGTATTATAATCTACAATTGCATGTTACGATCAAAAATGCACAATAAGCTAATGGTAATACAGTGGAATCTCGGAAAAGCTAACTCACATAAAAGATAGCTGTCCAGAAAATTGAAGGAAATTTTTAAAACCTTAAAATTCCCAAATTTTTCAAAATAAACTGTTACAAATCGCTCAAAAACAATGAAAAACTTCGTTTTTTGAAGTATTCCAGAAAAGTTAATTTTTAAGTAAATTTAATTACCCTCGAAAAATTTTGATTAACTTTCCCGAGATTCGATTGTATTATTGACCAAAACGTATTTAATTGTCTCATCGGTAGCGTAGCGTTTTGACTGGATTAAATTTTATCTCCACATTCATCAAGCGATCGATTTTATTTCATTTTGCATTCACTTTAACTCTTTCTTCTCTAAGTGTTTATAAACGGCAATGACCCTCTTTGATATCTCGTTTTGGTAGTACTGCTTTGACTCTCTTATTCAAAAATATGCGGGCATATACATTATTACCGCTCATTTGTATTATTAGTGGTATTTTATCCGAAATGAGCTAGTTTTGTTTAACATTTTGACATAATTTGAGCTGTTATTTGGCATAACAAGAACTAAAATTAATTTTTTTTATCATTATTTCAAGATTATTAGAAAATAATAATTTTCCAAAATCTAAATACTTTAAAATTAAAGTATGAAGCAATACATTAAGGTATTCCAATTTTCTGGCAAAAAAACAAATCCAGGAATTGTAAACACAACAAATTACAATATTAATGTTAAATTAATATCAGATTTATCGATATCTTATGTTAATTGTTATGATTAGACAGATTGCTGATTACTCACTAATATCATATCTGAATAGAAGTTGAGACTGTACAGAAAATTCTTGAAAAATAAAAATATAATGATATACAATAAACAAACTACTCATCAAACATCTCTTCAACTAAATCTGATTTGATCGAAAGAATTCAACGTCAATTTTCAATGTTTCCATGAATATCCGAATATTGCAAATTTCATCCTATGATGATCGCCTAAAATCATTGAATATGACAGTCATATTATGACTAGACTTAGTCGTCGCAGAATTAATTTCGCGTTATTATTTATGTATGACCTATTAAGTGATAGAATTCATTGTCCATTTGTAAAAACTTTGTATTATATTAATCCTAATCCACGTAGTTATCGTAATGCTGAACTTTTTTGAATTTTGAAATCATCTAAGTAGAAACACAAGCACTTCCATTACGCTTATTTATAAAAATGCTAATATTATTAAAACGTTGTTTACTGACTCTACCAATAGAAATGAATTTAAAAGAAAACTATTTGATGTTCCTAACAATATTTTCGATATACTTTAATTCAATGTACTAAATTATATTCAGCCAGTTATTGGCGGTGAAATAAAATAAATAAATATTCTATACATTATTAATATTTACCTCGACCTTTGGCCGCTTTAACATTATCTACTCACAAATATAGTATCCCACATAGCTTACGGATTTATGTTGTAAACATTGCAGACTCACGTAGTTGCCAATCTCGATACACAAAGAATCTTGTCTTCTTGGTGCGCATGTTGTTGAGTTGTCTATCTTTATGCTGTGTTCACATCCATGTCATTTTGAATGTCACGTTTTTATGTAGTAATAAATTTAATCCAACTAGTTTTTTCTGAGCGGATATGACTTGCCTGAGAATAATGTTTGATTGGCTTTAATTTTGATAAACTTCTTCCAAAACTTCGCTCTGCACTGATACTCTTTGATTGTTATGTAATAACCTTATTAAATCAAATAAATTGAAATGATTGAATTTATATTTTGGAATATCAACAATAATTCGAAATGTGAATTAAAAGTTGATATAATTTCCAGTTTCGATATTGTGTTGTATTTTGTAAATGGCATATATAAAATTTTCACCTGGATTATTACCAAGGCCTTGCTTTTCAAGCTTCGAAATTTTTATTTTGAAATGCGGGCGAATTTCCATTTTTTCAAAATTATTACGACTTAACATTGACGATCAATGACGATAGACATAAACTCGTTCTCTAGAAATTATCCAGGGGGTAGACACATGTGTAAGCACTTTTGAACTGCTTACGCGATTTATTGGAGGAACAATTGAAACACTGAGCTCACACATGTGCTTCAATTATTTGAATAAGAAAGGTAAACAAAACTTACACCCTTCAAAAGTTTGAGGCCACCTTCAAAAAACTGAGTTTTGGTCATTTTTCTGTATCATATATCTATTTTATTGACTTCATTTGTAAAAAATAATAAAATATAAATACTTCAGCTACTATTTATTAGTATGTGATCACCTTTGGTGGAAAAAATTCATAAAAACCATGAAAAACTCAAATTAGTCGATTTTCATCGAAATGCGATCCACGCGCTTTTATGATTGCTTGGCATATTTTTGGCATTCTGTTGATCAGTTTTTGCAGTATTTCTGGTTGAAGACAGTCCCAGACCTGTTTAAGTTTCACCCACAAATCAGATTTGCTAGTGGGACGCAGTTGTTACACTTGACGGTCCAGCTCATCCCACAACTTTTCGATTGGATTTACATCCGGCGATTGTGCAGGCCATTCCATCGTTTTGAGTACACCCGCTCTCTCTTTCGACTCTAAATAGTAGCGGCAGAGATTTGCAGTGTTTTTTGGGTCATTATCATGTTGAAAAATGAAGCCTCTGCCAATCAGTTTGGTGCCAGACGGAATTGTGAGGGGTTCCCCCTTGTTCCCCCCTTTCCCTTATTTGGCTTTCGGCTTTTCCTTTTCTGTGTCTTTATTTCTTTCCTTTTTTTTTTTTTTTTTTTAAGCAGCGGTTTTTTTGCAGCGACACGTCCAAACAAACCAGCATCGTGCAATCGACGGTTAACAGTTGCGTCTGAAATCGGGACTGGCAACGTTCTGTTCACTTCTGCTCTAATATTGGGCACTGTTTTGACCAAGGCGGGGGTTTTTTCGGTCGTCCGGAACTTTTTCTGTCAGCATTAGAGCCTGTTTCGTCGTATCTTTTCAACGTGGTTGACACAGCAAATCGCGATACATTTATAAATTTGGCAATAGATCGCTGCGATTGACCTGCTTTGTGCAAAATAACTATTTGAGATCGTTTTTCCGAAGATAATTGCGCAGTTTTTGCCATTTTGCCGGCTTGGAACACTTGTCTAACCTCCAAATAATGAAAAAAATAATGCGATGGTGTGACAAATATCAAAGTCATAATTTACCGTTATTTTTAATGACAGTCGGACTGCAGGTGACAATTGAACTCATTGGCGGACATTCAAATGCAATAATATTTGATTATGAATGATTGTTTTGAGAAAAACAACGAAAAAATTATGAAATCTGATTTAATAGAAATTTGATGATTTTCGTTTATCAAACATAAATTCATTTTTTACAATTTTTTTCCACTCAAAAGTGATAAAAGAGTGATAAATAGTTGCTAAAGGATTTGTAATTTGTTATTTGCAGCAAATAAGCTGAGTAAAAAGGGTCTATGATACAGAAAAATGACCAAAACTCAGTTTTTTTAAGGTGGCCTCAAACTTTTGAAGGGGGGTGTATGTTCAGCGCATTTGGGTCCTATAGATTCAAAGCATATTCCTATAGATTCAAAGCTTCGTACGGAGTCATCAGATTCACCATAAACCATTCACAACGAATGTCATATTATAATTGCAAGACAGTCCAAAATAATTTTTCGTGTTTCTGACTGTTTCGGTATAACTACAGACGTTGGATTGCATAAATTGAAAAAAATTGTTAAATTTTGGCCAAAAATTTCCGGGTGAACTGGGAATGTGGAATACTTAACCTACGCGCTATTCATTGCTTTAGTTAACTGATTTAATAATTAGTTAGAAAATGTCACAAATTAGTCCGTTGAATATACAAAGAACCACAGGTTCTGACACCGTCAAACTCACGGAAAGGGTCACGATCGAAAATACCTGAAGTCTATTCTATCTAGTGTATACTTGTCTTAAAACTGAAAAAGAAGACCATAGCAATTTCGCAAATTTTCTCATGAATCAGAAGACGTGTAGGAAATCCAATCTTTGCTCCAAAAACTCGAGCAATTTTGAATAATCTTGAGCAATTCATTCGGGGGGTTAGCATCGGATGGGTGTCACGCAACCTATGTAACGAACGCATTCGATTATTGTGACGTTCATTGATGTCTTGCACACACATAAATTGGTGAGTAAAATCATCATACCAGTTCATATGTCATACTTAGCTGGTTATATATTGGTATAAGTAAGCTTGATATTTGAACTGGATTGGAGTAAACCAATACATACTTATACCATTTCTGAGTGTTCCGTGTATTTATGCATACATGGAATAAAGTATGATGATTTTACTCACCAATTTATGTGTGTGCGGTAATTGGAAGAGTCGATCAAATAAAAGCTCTTGGTGTAATATTGGACGAGAAACTTAATTTCAAAACTCATATTGAATTCATAATAGCCAAAGCAAAATCTAGGTTGGCTTGGATCAAACGTTTTGCTTGGGAATTTAATAATCCATATAACAACAATAACAACAACAATAATAATCATTTAAAGACCATTATTGCCCTTCAGCGTCTGGTCTGTTTTGTAATGCAGCCCCTTAAAAATTCTTCTCCAGCTTACCTTATCGAGAGCCAGGTCTTGAGTTTCCCATTCAAATCATACCCTCTCTCATTAAAATCATTCTTGAATCTAAATATCTTCTTCGCGGTTTACCTCTCTCGGTGCATTCACTTCAGCATTCAGATTCAACTTTGGTAAACGATACTCATTCATACGCTGTACATGTCCAAACCTTCTCAATCTAGACTTTCTCGCGACCTCGTCAACCGAATCTACATTCAAATCCTCACGTATTTTCTCATTTCTAATTCTGTTTTATGTTGCTCAACTTACACTCCCATTCAACAAACAATTCACTTGCTTCCGATTTTTCCCTATATGCATGACCTGTGTTTTTGAGCTGCTTATGGTTATTCCAAAGTTCGTACAAGTCGCTTCTAGATCGCTAATGCTGTTTTATAGCTCTTGTTCTGAGCCGCCAAACAACACTAGGTCATCCGCATATACAAAAGCAAAGACAATATTTCCCCACAAAACTACATTACCCCTCAGATTAACCATATAAATTATAAATAAAAGTGGTAAAAATGTACAGCTCTGTCGGAGACATGGTCGGAGAGGAACCGTATTTTGGTCGCGCACAAAAACGAATTTTGGTTGCACGATTTTTTTGCGAACAAAATTCGTAATGCAAAACGAATTTTGGTCACTGAAAACTCCACTTTGACCCCACTTTGTCTATCCTCATCACCGAAATTTGTCCTTTGTCTGAAGTTCCCCCGTTAGGGTGAATAAAAACGAATTTTAGTCGCGCCACCAAAATTCGTATTTCAAAACGAATTTGGATCGCACAAAAAAACGAATTTTGGTCGCAGCAAAATTCCCATACAAATTGCAGCGCGACCAATATAGTATGACCCCTGTCGGAGACCATTTCGTACTTCAAACCATTCACTCAATTCACTCAATTCACTCAATTCACTGACCACAAATTGGCTCTCGGTATACAATCATACGCTTTTTGCAAATCAACTAAACATACACAATGATCCAAATACAATTAAAATATTATTCTTTAGTTTTGTTGTTCCGATTCTAGAATATGGTTCTCAGGTATGGAATACTCACAACTCAGACAGACAAGACTAATTGAATCTATTCAAAAGCAATTTTGGTTATATGCATTGAGGAGATTCAGATGGAGCAATGGATTTCAGCTTCCGCAGTATGAAAATAGATTGCTGTTGCTTCAAATGATTTCATTAGAGAATCGTAGGAAGATTGCACAAATTATGTTTATACTAAAATTGATCAGAGGTGAAATATGTTCGGATGCACTTTTGGACAAAATTCAATTCAAAGTTCCTTGCCGCTCTATTAGAAATGTTCCTTTCTTGAAAATCCATATTGTTAACAATAGTTATCAGAAGTTTATGCCGTTAAATTTTATGATTGAAACTTTCAATAGTTATTATAATAAAAAAAATTTCTGTTCTTGATCAATTTGTTATTGACTTCAATGTTAGCACTGATTTAATTAAAAAGACTGAATAAATTGTTCAAGAGAATGACAGATGTATGATTACTGTAATTTCTTTTTTTTTTCTAACTAGATAGACAATTCTGGGGTATGAAATTACCTTTCAAATGGTGTACTGGAAACAAAGGGACCACCAATTTTTTTGGAACTTCTTATTATGCCCTTTGCGTGCTCCAGCGCAAAAAATGGTTTAGCTTGGAATTCCAATGGTTGCTTTGGAGATATATAGTGCGTTTCTTTATCCATGGTGGGTCAGAAGCGCGCCAAAATGTTCGAATTTTTTAAAACCTATTTTAGTGTTGCTAGATGGGACCCTAAGCTACCGCTCTAGCAATGTTTGACAGCTGTCATGTCAGTATAGTATTTGGTTTTGCACAAAAAACATGGATTCGGAATATTTTTCTAAGCGTTTTGAAGCAGTGTTCTTGCATTTGCATCCAAAAGGACCAAAAATGTCGATTGCTGCAACTGCTAAGTGGTTGAAAAAGTCAGAAAACTTCGTCTGAACGTGGATCAAGCATTATGAGAAAGAAAAAAACGTGAATGACCATCCAAATGTTAAGCCAAAACGAGCAACCTCGTCAAAGCAAGATAAGCGAAAAGTCAAGGTTTTTGAGCAAAATCCGGGCATGTCGCTTTCTCAAAGCGTAGAACGACTAGCGCATCTTGGAATAGAGGTTTTAAGGTCGACAGTCCAGAGCAGATTGCACGCGGCAGCCGTTCATTATTGTTCCACAATAAAAAAACCACTTTTGTCACAAATTCATATCGAAAAACCTTTGCAGTGGGCAACAGAAAATTTAACAACCGATTGGAGCAAAGTGGTATATACAGATGAATCTTCTTTTTGGCTGGTGAATAGCCTCACTCATGCCTGGTCCACAGCCGAAAATAGAGAGGTCGTTCACACTGTTAAACATCCTCAGAAAGTGCATGTTTATGGAGCCTTCTGTGAAGCCGGTTTCGGAAAATTGACGGTGTTCACAGGCATACCAAACGCAGATAGGATGTGCGCTCTGTACATATCGACACTGTTACCCACCGCCAGGAAGTTCTATGGCAACGACAATTCGAAATGGCTGCTATTAGAGGACAACGATCCAAAACACAAGAGTCGTCTCTGTAACGCTTGGAAAGAGGAAAATGGGATCGATCAAATGGACTGGCCTGCACAATCACCAGACTGCAATCCGATCGAAAATGTCTGGTCTGTCATCAAGGGGAGACTCAAAGGCAAACGTTTCAGCAATTTGAAGCAGCTCAGTTCATTCATAACTCGCCACTGGAACAGTTTTTCTAAAGAATATGCTAAAAATTTGAGCAAAAGTATGCCCTCCAGATGTGCCCGTGTAATCGACAAACAAGGCGAATGGATAAAGTATTGAATTGTAAGAGCGGTAGCTAAGAGAAATATAAAAAAAAATAGCGTTTTATTTTATATTCGACCCACCATGGATAAAGAAACGCACTGTAAATTGGGTAATTCGAGTCCAAACTGATGTATTTGTAAATACCTTTCAAATGGTGTGTTAATTATGAGGTTTGAAAAAAGATCCTAAAAAATTTATAGTAGTCGATTGTGATTATATCGACGAAAATAGGGAGAAAATTTAAATTCCAAAAAAAATTGTGGAAAAACGGTGCTTACGATTATGATAAAACATTTCCAGATAATAGCCCCAAGCATCCCCTTTCTTTATACTGATCAGTATTTTGAAGGGTTCTTATAGTGTAGTCGATTGTGTTCAAAAAGTTCAAATTCCTAAGACTATCATAGGGAAACGGTGCCTATGATTAAACTTTGTCATAAAATAGATTCAATTGCCTGCTTTACAACGGTGTATACTATACACTGTATAGCTTATATGCTGGTTAACATTCCGAAGGGTACCTGTAGTGTAGCTCTCTAAGGGAACTTTGACCAAAAGTATGAAGGATTTATAAAAGCTATAAAAATGCATTCATTTTTTTTATATAAGTTTCAGGAAATACTGTGTTCAATATTACGTTTCACATTAAGCCCTACGGCCCAGCCCGACTGGTAGTCTATAATGAAATTTAATTTATTTAAATAGCCAATAGAATACCCCCATTTGTCTTCAAAAATATTACTAGGGGAATGGAACTATTCGCGAATGAATGTTTTTTCATATATTTCTCTATGCAATTCAGTGGAAAGGTTTGAAATTCGTTTCAATGTGAAATATTTGCAAATTTGTGCAATATATAATGCAGAAACCAATTACAAAAACAACAACGTGTGTACGCATCAATGAAGAATGAAGAAAAATTGGGGATGTGAAAGCATAGAAATGAAGAATTAGAAGAGAATGAAGGATGTGACAAGAGCACAGTCTTTTTGAGTTACGAGCTGAGTAATTATTCGTTTTAATGCGTAGAATATTCGCAAATTCGCTAGATATTTGATTGATTCGGTGCATCAGTAATAATTCGAAAAGAAATCGTTGTCTTTTTTCGAGTTCAAAACCCCTAGAAATATTATCTGTTTTATATTTAATAGTAAAAAGTTCGATATTTTTTCAAAGTGGGTGGAGAAGAAAAAGAAACAAAAAAAAATCAATTCAATAACTCTATCTTTGAAAATAACTTTTCATAAAGAGCTAAAAACTACTAAGAATCACAAACAGAGATCATCGAAAATTCCACTTGATTTGTACGATGGATCAAAGAAAAATGTTGGTTATTGCGGCTTACTTTGGGAGTCACCATTTTACATATTTTTCTATTTTTCCTATAGCAAAACTATACAAAAAATGATTTTATTTACGACTTAAATTATATTCAGGAAGGTTGTACCTTTTGATATTTTACGATTGTAATGTCAACAGTTTTTTTAAATTCATATTATTTACATTTTATAAGAATTTTAAAGAAAATTAAGGGAAGGTGGGGTTAAACCGGACTGAAAAAGTTTTCAAGATAGAAAAACATTGCACAATTTGTATATTCCCAAGTGCTATACACCATTTTGAAGCTACATTCTCTACTATTATTCCCTATTTTTATTTATGAATAATGCTTAATTTCTTTGGTGTTAGGACATTTGGTAGCAAAACATCGAGAAATCAAAAATTGGAAAATGGTGGGGTTGAACCACACAGCGCCAATTTTGTCATGATTCAACCATCACTGTTTTCATGAATAACACTTCGGTCAATAATTAATGTGACTAACATATAGATGGCGAACAATGTTCTGCACATATAAATGAAGAATAAACCCACTAGTATCTATTCAATGCAAAAAACAGCTTGCTCATTTATTTGAAGTGAACTGGGGGTGACATGAAAGTGAAAATCCCAATTTCATTGGTTGAAAGAAGTTTTATCGCATTACAAATAGAGAAAATTACATGATTTTTATGTAATGCATTTAAATGTATATTTTGGTATATATAGATGGGGTACCAAAATATATTTAGCACTATAGTGTTGTGTCATTTAATGACGAAAAATTGCATCAAAATATCATTTTTTGTAGCTAGACCAGAGATTCTTGTGAAAGCAAGAAAACCTGGCTTGGAACTCAACAAATTTATAAGCAAAAGTATTGGGAATACACCACACCATAACATTTGAATTAGTGTTTTTCGAAGATTGGGACCTAATCAACATTTTAAAGCCTTCGATTTGATAACAAATTATTTGCACACAGATGTGCATCAAATTTTGAGATTTTTTACGTAATTTGAGGTTGAATGATGCTGGCGCTTGTATAAACCACATCTGGTTGAAATTTTATATTTAGAGTTTTAGAGGATGGTACTTTCTAAAAATGATATGGAAAATTTGTTGGTGACGCCTTCTATATGTTAGTCACATTAATTATTGACCGAAGTGTTCCATTGAAAATATGTTGGAATTCATGTAATTCATATAATATGATGGTCAACTAAAAAAGGAATAGTTGAAATTAACAATGTGTGAAATATGAATTAGCAAGAATGATACGAACGAAGAGAAATATAGAACAATAGAGGGTTTAAAGATTACCGAAAAGGTAATATGCATTAATGCAGTGTATAAGATTAGGATGTGTTCATGTTCATATGACGGTCAAGTATAAAGAGAGTTTACGATAATGTAGTGTGAAATGAGAATCGACAAAGTATAAGAAAAGGTCCTAGTGGACAATGGATTATCGATTTGAGTATGCAACGTATTCAGAAGTGATACGTGGCATATGAACTCAGTTTTTAATTAGTTCACATGGGACATACAATTAGCGTGAAATAAGAAAGACGAATTATGAATAGGAAGTAAGAAAACCAATCATAATAAAATCGTCGGCATACTTTTGACTGTTGGTTGGGAACATATGTAGGTGGTCTCAAAATAATAATGTTTAAAATTTAAAATTGTATAAATAGAGTGTAAGAATATGAGTAAAGTTCAATTGTGTTTTGGCAATAGCTCTGATGTTTCATTTACTGCGCAACAAAATAAAACCTTTATATAATATATACTATATATGTTTGCTATTAAAATGGAAGTATAAATATATAATGTCGAATTTTTGTCCATGTCGACCTTATCCCTGAAATAATCCCATTTTTGAGAAGGACGATTCGTGCCTCCTATACCTCCAAAATGTCAGGAACAAATTAAGTTTTTTTTGCTTGCAACAATAGAGAAGTTCATTCTTCATTACCAATGCGCACTGGATGCAATATTATTGCTTTTTTCACTTGTCTTGTCATAAAATACAACTTCCCCCGCAAATGCTGTTTTGTTGGCTCATGATGGCAAAATGTGTAAGCATGAATTGTTTTCAATAGATGGCGTGTATAGTCTTGCAATTGCAAGACAATTTTCAACAAAAAAAATATTTCGTTTTGTGTTTCGATAAAGAAATTGAATTCGTATTTGTTGAAAATAACAAGTTTATGTTATTTACATTTACATATTTATAACCATAGCCTATAATTGTATTTGATGTTCATAATCATCAAAAGTCGAAACTGAGACTGGTTGTGTAATGTGAAGGAACCTCGGCAATTTCTAATATAATTCGCCGCCACTAGAGGCGACACCAATATTGGTTGGCATTGAGGTGAAAGTAAGTGTCAAACGTCATTAATAATATTTGATTGATTTGGTTTTTGTTGCATTGGTATCAAATTCGATTTGTTAGGAAAAAATATATAATTTTCTACTCGTATATGGGATAAAAATAAATAATTACTTATTTATCATAAAAAAAATTATTTATGTTGCCCTTAAAACACTGCCTTGAATATAGTTTACTAATGTTTTGCTATTTCACTACTAGTTAGTGGCTATTGAGACGAACCCAAGTGTCAAACGTCATTATTAACAACAATCGGGTCCGTTCAGAAATTCACCCCAGTTCAGTAAGTTGAAAAGATATCTAAATACGTTTCACATTCGTTTGAATTTTGATTTGAGAAAAATTGAATTGACAAAAAATATGATAAAATTAATAGGAGAAATATTATTATTTCGGCACCATATAGCGTTTCTTCGCCAAAGGTGGTTTATTTAAATAAAAAATCAAAATATTTACAATGTAAAAAATACAATTAAAAATGAAATGATTCAGTAATTGCATCGATCAATAATCTATTGCCAACCCTAACGATCTCGGAGCAAGTCACTGTGATTATTAATTGTAATACCGAATCGTACAGAGAGAATAGAAAAAAGAGAAGAGCATTGTTCAGTCAGTCTGTCTGATGAACAATTCATTCAGTCTCATTTATATCATTGTCAAATATCCACGTCTTGAAAATAATTCCCAATTATTTATTCTGTGGAAGAGTATTTTTGAAATATTGAATAGATGGCGCGGACCAACTATAAACTTAATAAGTTATGTGTTTATTTACTGCGTAATTTATTTGTTTATTTACTAATAATTGGCACTTGTAGTCCAGCTTCAATCATTATTCTGAATTGATGAAATGAAGTTCAAGAGCTGCATGTGAAATTATCATTTTATTTCCGAAACCATATTGGTATATTCTTAAACAATTTTTTGTTATTATAATTGCAAAGAAGACCGAAAATTGTATCAAATCAAATAAAAAATTCTTTAAAATTCGATTCATAGACAAAATGGGAAGAAGAATTGTGAAATTATGATGAATATCCATTACTATTTGTCATACTGACTTCTGACTACACACAGCCTGGTGACGTGCAGTTTTTCTACATAAAACAACACAAAATGTGCAGAAAAAAATGGCAATTATATCAATATTTGAATTTAAGGCCTATGAAATGAAAACTGCATATCAAATGGAAAAAATATTTATCGATCGATTTTTCACGCTTTTCTGATCCGAAAATCTGAAAAATAAATTAATTTTGGACTAGGGTTAACAAAAATTCAAGGCCTAGGCTGATCTATGGATTCTCAGGATTTGGCCTGAATCCAGAGCTTTTTATATGGAATTTCATAAAAAATTGGTGTGAATAATTTCATATTTATTTCATATGAAATTTCAAATAGGAAGCTCTGGAAGCTCGTCACCTGGCTGTGTGTACTAATGCATTGTCAAATGATGTTTTCAACAAATAGGCGATCGCCTATCTCTCGTTTTCAAGAGATCCAAGCATTTGCAAAGAAAAATATTCGGCAAATTATCGGGCCCAGAATACACAATACAATGGTAATTCTTTTAGAAAATATGGAATTATGTCTTCATCAATCGTAATCAAAGGACATACATTTTGACATAAATTCGTGATTAAATCTCGTGTTTTTGAAATTTTATCGAAATTCTCGATTGCACATTGATCGATTGGAGAATAAGTTGATTCAAAAAACAATCTAAATAATTAAGCAATTTCAGGCGGTGGGTCAGCTTGTATCCCGTTTAATTTCATTTGATTTGGCAAATCATCAGAATGTTTTTTGGAATATTTAACATGTTTGAAGAATTCAGTCATCATTTATCAAAAATTGCATTTCATATTTGTATTCGTTATATTTGTTTCTTATGCACTGCTTATACTCAGAACGTTTCTGCTTCTATAAATGAAAATCTTCCATCAAATTCGTCTTTTTGAATTTTTGATGTGTGCTATTTACTTGATTTTTCATATTCATTGGAGTTTTATCGAACCATTTTGGATGAATATTAATTATTAAATATTGTATTTTTTAAAATCTACTTGTCTTTACCCTCAAAATAGGATTCAGTTTCAGCAATTACTTCTTCATTGGAGTCAAATCTTTTTCCCTGGAAAATTTTTTTGAGGTCTGCAAAAAGCCAATAGTCTCTAGGAGCCAGATCTGGAGAATACGGTGGGTGAGGAAGCAATTCAAAGCTCAATTCATGCAAATTTCCCATCGTTTTCTTCGATTTGTGAATCGGTGCATTCTCTTGATGAAACAGTGCATCTGAGGCCATTTTTGTGCGATTTTATCCTTCAAACGCACCAAAAACGCCAAATAATATTCGCTGTTGATTGTTTTTCCTTTCTCAAGATAGTCAATAAAAATTATTCCATGCGAATCACAAAATACAGACGCCATAACCTTGCCAGCTGACTGTTGTGTTTTTGCCCGCTTTGGTCTACTTTCACCGGCTGCTCTCCACTCAGATGACGATCGTTTTGATTCTGGAGTATAGTAGTATATCCACGTTTCGTCCATTGTCACATACCGCATGAAAAAATCCTTTTTATTCCGTTTGAATATTTCTAAACAGCTCTTCAAATCATCAACACGTTGTTGTTTTTGGTCCATTGTGAGCGAGCGCGGTACCCACTTGGAAAAGAGCTTTCGCATACCTAAATGTTCATGCATAATAGTAAAGACACTAACTTTTGATATTTTTAGAGCATCAGCTATCTCTTGCAAATTCAGTTATCAATCGCCAAAAACCATTTTGTGTATTTTTTTGATGTTTTCTGGAGTAACCTTCTCATTTGGACGTCCAAAGCGATATTTATCATCGGTGTTTGTGCGACCGCGCTTAAATTCAGCAAACCAATGACAAATGACTTTTTTCGTTGGTGAAGAGTCGGGATAACACTTCTCAAGCCATTGCGGAGCTTGCGCGGTATTTTTTCCCATCAAAAAGCAATGATAAATCAGCACGCGAAATTGTTTTGAATCCATTTTTTTAAAACACAAGAAGTTCCTTGTTTTCAATCACTGTCAAATATCAAACTAATTGACACATTTCGCTCAAATTTTGACAGTAGACGTTTGAAGGTTGGTATTACCTAGAAATCATATATGTATGATATTCGAATCGCCATCTATATGTTAGTCACATTAATTATTGACCGAAGTGTTATTATCGTTTTGTCCATTTTACTCTATTCAATGAACGAAATTGTATGACAAAAAAATGTAAACAGTGAAAACTCAATATTCTCAAGATGGAAAAATTTCCATGAGACACTATTCAATTTGAATTGACACACAAATGATTGATGCATAAGACAATTGATTCATAGAATGAATCATAAAATGATTGATATTTGAAAATTGATAATAAATTGCAGCTAGCGCAATTGCTTCAACTATTATTATCGATATATTACACGATCTTATCGATTTCAGTCTCATTAAAACTTGTATTAATGCAATCCATCAATGTCTTTAATTGTTTTTGTCGTTCTCGTTCATCGTCACCTTCGTTTTTCATAATCAAGTTCTTCATAATTTGAATCGTAATTCGTCAACTAAACCATTCTTCATCATTTGAATTTTAATTCTCAATTTCTTTCTTTTTCAATTAAAACATTCTTCAACATTTCAATAAATTCCGTCGTTTAAATTATTTCACTCCATAGTACAATACAAATGGCATGAGAGACAATAAACGGTAGGATAGTATTTTGCATTTTTTGATAGACACGGATGTTAGTTTAAATAAGAGATATGCCAAAACCAGTTTTAAATGATAAAATAAATAAGAAAACAAACGAACATATCAAGTCACAATTAATTAATGGAAAATGATGAAATAAACACACTTATTTACTGACAGATTCAAACAGATAGCATTTGTATGGAAAATGTCAAAAAATGTTCCGTAAAAAATCTATAAGCGCCACCTAAAATTTTACCGAGGTATTATATTCTTTGCAGAAAATTTGTATTTCATGCAACTTATTTCATTTATCATAAAATGTTTCAATTTTGATAGGAAACAAATTTATTCGATAATAATTGAAATTTATTTACTTCAATGAATTATGAAATTAAAAAAAAATTATTCATATATTTATTCACATAAATAAACAAATGTTTATGCCAATGACAAGAACGAACATAGCCAAAAAAAAAAAAACGTTGTCACACGCTCTCATGATCTGAACGTAATCACGTATTTCAATGTGTCTTCACGACTTATGGAGAGCATGTGGTACCTAATACCCACAGATGGCGTTATTGTTAGTGCTTTTGATTTTCATTCTAAAGAACACTATCCGCTTGGACAGATTATTATTACGGCACCAAACAGCGTTTCTTCGCCAAAGTTGATTCATTTAATTAAGGATTTACAAAGAACAATATAAGTTTTGGCACTGTCACTTTTCACACACCAAAACATAACATGTATTACATATACGTATACACAAATATTGGTATTGAGCTGTGGTCAAATCCTTTTTTATGAACAAATCAAATGCACGCCGTCTCCATCGCACATTTGTTTACATGCGCTCAACTTTCAATTTTTATTATTCATCGACTAATTCCAAAATTATTCATAAGCAAATCTATATATGACCTTTTTTATTATTAATTTTAAATAAAAAACATTTTTTCATTCTTCTTCTGAATCAAATTCTGATGTTGATCTTGATGCTTCAACAAAGTAATCATATGAAAATGCGGCTGGTCGAGGCATTATTATTATTATTATTCAGCACCAAACAGCGTTACTTCGCCAAAGGTGGTTTATTTAAATTATAAAATTTACAAATTAATATATACATTTAAAAGATTCAATAATTGCATCGATTCAACAATCAATTGCCGATCCTAACGATCTCGGAGCAAACACTGAAATTGTTAAACTGCAATATTGAATTAAATCAATTAAGGAAAAACAAGAATAAATTACTCAAACAATCTTTTAAACAATTCGTTCAACCTAATTTTAACAACATCTGGAGTAACATTAAAGTCTATAACAAATTGATCGGAGTGTGGAATTTTAACATTATAATAATCATTGAATGTTTTAATCAAACAATTCAACGGCATATATTCATGATAACCACGATTATTTGACTGAATTTTTAAAAATTGTACATTCCTAACAGAGTGGTACGGAACCCTGAATTGAATCTTTTCCAAAAGTACATCTGAACAAATATCACCCCTGATCAATTTTAGGATGAACAGCACCTGCGCAATTTTCCTGCGATTCTCCAGAGATATCATTTGAATTAAAAGCAATCTATGTTCATATTTCGGAAGTCGGTATCCATTACTCCATTTGAATCTTCTCAAAGCATACAACAGAAACTGCTTTTGAACAGATTCAATTCGCTTTATTTGACCCAGGTTACAAGTATTCCAGATTTGAGAACCATATTCTAGAATTGGGATAACGAAACTAAAAAATAATCTTTTAATAGTGAATGGGTCAAGAAATTCATTTGCAAAACGCTTTATCCAGGCCAACCTAGATTTTGCTTTTGCAATAATAAATTCAATGTGTGCTTTGAAATTAAGTTTCTCATCTAAAATTATACCAAGATCCTTAATTTGATCAACCCTTTCAATAATCAGATCATTAATGGTATAATGATGATCAATCACATTACCGAATCGATGAAAAATCATCTTTTTAGTTTTATTCACATTCAATTTCAAATGATTCAGCTCAAAGAATTTAACAATTCCATTCAAGCACTTCTGAAAAACATAACAATCATTAATAGAAACAATATGGTGGGAAATTCTTACATCATCGGCAAATGAGAGAATTGATGATTCACCACTGTAACACGGAAGATCAGCAATGAACAATATAAATAGTGTAGCAGCAATGGGATAGCCCTGACCCGTACCCGACGTGATAACAATGGGTTTTGATTCAAATTTATTAATTTTGACAATTTGACTTCGACCACTCATATATGATTTAATCCATTTTAAAAGTTGTAAATTTAGACCCATAATATTCAATTTATGAATCAGAAGATCAATATTCACTGAATCAAACGCCTTGGCAACATCAATATAAATGGCATCTGTTTGATTATGCGGCATCAACTCATTCAATGTTTGAGAAGTGAATTCAACTAAATTAGTGATAGTTGATCTACCCCTGACAAACCCATGTTGACTAGTATGAATTAAATTCTTAATATGGAAATTTATATGGTTCGCAACTAAAGAATCTAAAAGTTTCGGAATAATATTTTGCAGAGCAACACCCCTATAATTTTCAATATTATTCCTTAATCCATTCTTATAAATAGGCTTCACAAATGAAATCTTCCATAAATCAGGTACATAAGAATCATTGAGTGATTTATTCAACAAGGCAGTAATAGGCTTCACCAATTGGCCAATACATTTTTTCATGAATAAATTAGTAATTCCATCAGGACCCGAAATCAAATTATTCGGTAAATCAACAACTTGTTGCAAAATGGAATCTTCATCGATAACCAATTTAGGTATATACTGACATAAATTTTCAATGTTCTTAAAACATTCAGTATTATAAAAATCCGTCAAACCCAAGCTGTGATTAGTGTAAGCTGTGGCAAAAAAATCTGCAAATAAATCAGTAATTACAGCACCATCACAGGATTTTTGATTTTTAAAAAACATTTCATTTGGTATATCATTGAATGTCTTCCTAATAGCATTCACATGCTTATAAAACTCCATTGGATCATCAATAATTAAATTTTCCATTTCCATTTTATAATTTTTATAAGCTAACCGAGAATACTGATTGTATTCAGAGCGAACATCTTTAAAATTGTCATCATCAGCAACGGATTTGTGTCTTTTCTTACTTAATTTATTCAATCTATTTTTTAAGTTTATCAATTTAGTATCAAACCACTTAGGATGCGATGACAAATTGCTCCTTTTCCTTATCACATGTGTATTAATAATATTATTTACACAAGAATAAAAATTATCCAAATTGTCATCAAGTGACTCATCAGATAACAAATTCATCCAATCAATGCTTTCAAAACAATCATTAATCAAATCATAATTAGCATTACGAAAATCAAAATATAAATGTTGTTCAGAATTAGATTTCTCAAAATGATGATCAAAAATAACAATCTCAATTGATTTATGATGAACCTCAGACTTTACCAATAAAACATCACTAGTGGTACAATATAACAAGTCAAAGTCATTTGTCCAAACCAAATCTAACATTTTACCATTGTCGTTTGAAAATTTGTTAATTTGTGAAAGACCCATTTCATGAAAGTTATCCAAAATATACAATTCCTTCCTTGAACAAGCATTGATTGGAAATGCTATATTTGGGTTCTCAATATCATTCGAAATCCACAACAAATCAGGAAGATTAAAATCTCCCGAAATTATAATCGAATCCTTATCATAAATATTCTGTGATAGTGTTTTTAATGCATTAATGTTATTTTCAAAAATCTCAAATGGTGAATTAGGTCTAATGTACAATTCAACCAAATAAAATTTTCTAAAATTAATAGAAACACTAACACAAATCAATTCAGCACCATGTAAATTACCATCAAATTCCAATTGACCATTCAAAGACTTATGAGCAGCAATTAAGACACCACCACCATGAGACTTTTTAATAATTTGATCTCTCTCAGTATAGGTCGTTCTGTCACAGCGAAATACGTCATAGTCACTTGGAAAAATTTCAATATTATTAATGGTATCATCCAAATGAGTCTCACATAGCATATAAATTTTGAAATTATTAATCAGCAAATTTGCATAAAATTCCGGAAGCTTAGTTTTTAATCCATTAACATTACAAGTATAAATATGATGATCAAACTTTTCAATATCATATATCTTTGAATTTAATACCGGTAGAATGGGTGAGACATTTGGAACGGTACATTCGGGAAAAATTGTGCTGGATTCATGTATTGGTGATACTGCATTAGGTTTGTATATGGATGGTGGTATTGATGATTCCAAAAAGGATAACCATTCAAATTCGGTTGATGCTGATTATCATACAAATGTTGATGAATATTTGGATGTTGACTGTTTTGATAATGTTGCCTGTCAAAACGTTGATGAGTATTTGGGAATGCTTTTTGTCGAATCTGCTCATCATTTATATTGAACCTATTAGAGCGATAATTATGAAAACCAAATTCACGACCATTGTTATTAATTTTCTGACGTGTATTTTGACCATATCCACGACTCGAAGCATTATTATCAACTTTTTTCGAAGTTTTATTGTCATAATTCTTCTTTGACTTAAAAATCTTACTTTGACGAATGTTGTTATTGTTGTTGTTATTATTATTATTGGTCTTATTATTTTTTTTGCCAACATCTTTGTGTTTATTTGTAATATTGTGACCATTGAATTTAACATTAACAGCCGAAGAAACATTATTGTTTGGTTTTGCCTGATTTTCATCAACCTTAATAACAAAAGGCTTTACAACATAATCAGGAAGCCACATAGAATCATCAAGAAATTTCTCAAATATTTCTTTTTTGAATGTAGAAACTTTGAAAGATGAATACTTCTTTTTTTTTCCTCTATAACTGCGTCTGCTCAATGATTCGACAATAAATGAATCAGGATGAATGTCAGTATTTTTGTTTATACGCTCAACAATGAAATTTATATTTGAACTTGAATTTTCAGTGAAACTAGAAACATGAATAGCATATACACCATTATTGGGTTTCAAAATATCTGATTTTTGTATTTGTAATGATTTTGATTTTGAGTTAATTTCATTAAATCTATTTTGCAAATTTGGTGTAAAAACACAATCATCATCTTGTGTTTTTGATAAATCACTAAGACTTTTTTCAACAAACAAAATTTTTTCCGATAAAACATCAATTTGTTTTCGGACGTGATCATTAACATCATCAAATACTTTTTGTGTAGGTTTTTTCATTCTACGATTCACTGTATTGACACGAGTTTCAAAATCAATTTCAGATTCATTGTTATCATTGCAATCCATAAATTTATCTTCAGGATGAGAGCATAATCTATGTTTTGTAACACAGGGATGACAAGTAACCGCAAATGGAGATTCAATATTGAAAAATTTTTCGAGTCTTTTCATTGATTCCTCGTGATTTAAAACTTCAGAAGTAAGTCTCCAAAATCCATCAGTGAATTCAGCCAGACCCAAAAAACCCAGAATTTCCTTGGTTATTTCATCTCTATTTCGCATACACTCGATGTAAATACGATTTTTGCATAGTGTACAGGTTACAAACAATGACTTGTATCTTTTTCCATCACATTTGTTGGATGAGCAACAATGAATATTTGACATATTGTAAAAACAACAACAATAATTCAGAAAAACTTTTTCAAATTTAATCAAAAATGTAAAAATTATTTAAAATTCCGGTAAACTTCAATTAATTGTAAAAGATGTACTGTTTATCTCACCAAAAATATATTATTTAATTTAAACAAGATTAATTAAATTAAATTATTTGAACAAAAATAAAAATTCTTCACAGAAAGAAGATATTAAACAACATTACTCATATTGCCGAAATTTTTGAAGTGCAAAGTAAACCAAATGTTTTAAATAAAACAAAACTATTTCAAAAATGAGCTGTCGCTTATTATATTTACTAATTGTGCGTACACAATATCACACCAATCTTATGTTTTTATGGTGAAAAAAAAATTGTGTTCACATGTATGGAATAATTTTTAACATTTTTTAAAAAATGTTTGTAATTCACAATGAAGCCCATATACAATTTATTAATTTATAAATTCAAAGTTACTCAAAAATTACATCGATTCAACAATCAATTGCCAATCTTAACGATTTCGGAACAAATCACTGCGATATACTTTTGATAATCATGATTAACAGATTGAATTCCTAAAAATTGAATATTCCTAACAGAATGATAAGGAATTCTGAATTGAATCTTTTCCAAAAGAACATCTGAACTTATTTCACCCCTGATCAATTTTAGGATGAACATCACTTGAGCAATCTTCCTACGATTCTCCAAGGAAACCATTTGAACTAGAAGCAACCTATGCTTATATTTCGGGAGATGAAATCCATTGAACTTCCTCAAAGCATTATAGTAAAAACTGTTTCTGCATAGATTCAATTCGTCTTATGTGTCCCGAGTTGTGAGTGTTCCATACCTGAGAACATATTCTAGAATTGGAATGATAAAACTAAAAAATAAAATTTTAATTGTATAAGGGTCATTGAATTCTCTTGCAAAACGTCAGTGTTTGTGTTTACAGTTTGGCGCGTGCAGTAGAATCACAATGTTTTGCTTTTGTTATTGTTTTGATTTTTAATGCTCGTCGAATAAATGTTCGATATTTTTGTTATAAGTTTTTGAGAAATTTTAATAATTTTCGTTTAAAATTCAAACGTTACTTTTCGATCGGTTATAAATACAATGATTCTCGTTATAATGTAAATTTTTGGTCATGGATTAAATAAAAATTATCCCTTTATTCGGATTTTCTCACGGTTTATTGGTGAGTTCGTTCCATTTTAATTGACTTTTGATAGCGAATAATTTCTATGGCCAGTTACGTTTGACAAAATTATTGATGATTTTCTCGGATGCAGTTTGGCCTAGCATGCCCATTGCCTTAAATCTATTTTACTTGAAAAATTCATAGTGGACCTTGGACGAGGGGAGGCCATGGAGCTCGTCCTCCCCTGTACTCCGGATCTCCACAGTTGACGACCGCTTTGAATATCGGAACAATGAATTTGAGAGGAGGTTTTGAGTTTTGGCTTTGAGCGGTTTAGAATTTCGGTTTAGATATTTTGGCTTTGAGCGACGTTCGTGTTAAGTGGCAGGTAGAAGAGATGTTAGGAAACTCATATGTTATATTAAATAATTTAGTGAAGCCTATATACTTCACCACCAGTGTGAAAAAAAATCTTTATCAATCTGCGCATAAAAATTTCGCTTAACATTTCATAGCATGTGTATTGGTGATTTTTTTATAAGAAAGTACGCAAAAAAGTGACAGTAGAGAATTTGCCGTGGTGACTTTACTCGTTCTTTAGTTTTCGTAATAATATATTCTTTTTTCGAATCTTCGGCTACAAGTATTACCCCGACGTAATGGGATCATCTTTGGGTCTAAGTATGGTGGGGCTTTTGGTGTACGAATTTTTGATTGTCCGAAATGGTTCACTCTGCTGTCAGCCATCAAGCGAGCTGCATTAAATACAGGACCGTAATCAGAGGGGGGCTAGGGTAGGCCAAGTCCACCCAAAAATTTTTGTAGCCCACAAAAATTTTACATATATATAAAAATATAACGAAAAATTATTTTTTTTTTTTATTATATTGAACAATTATTTATTGTTGGAAGAATACTTATTTTTCTATTTTATGTTATTTGAAGCTGTAATGTTATAATTTGAAAAAAATCAAAGTATTGTGTGGAATAGAGTTGGTTTCAATTCCACAAACTCAACGAAGAGTTTATTAAAAAAAATTTATGCTGGATTGTGGTTGTCGATATTGTTTGCATTAAAGTTGCCGTTGCCGTTGCCGTTGCCGTTATTGTTGTTGTTGACATTTCGGGTGGCTTTTTTCTTCATACCACTTTCGATTCTTTGCCACATATTTTGATTTAATAATGTGCAAATATCTCCGAAAATGAGGCACTTCTCACGAAAATATATATTCAAACAATGGCTTTTATCTAATTGTTTATCTCTTTACCTTTATTGTCCACAATATTATGTAATTTTACTGAAAAGTGAAACTGATGTAACTTGGATGAGAGCAAGTTATTAAATGATATACCTAACAGCAAAATTTATTGTGAATTGGAAATTTATTGTGGTACAAAATATCATAATTTGACTAGAAGAAATTATTTGTCTGATTTTAATATAAATTGTGGACGAACAAACTAAAAATACTCAATCAATGACGGATAAGCGTTTGCGTGATTTATCTTTTCAGGCTTTTGAAAAGAAAAGAATCAATTCTATAGAGAAGATAAAATAATCAGATTGTTTTCAGAAAAAAAAGAAGAATTCAACGGTTTTAATAACTTATTTCATTGTATTAAATCCCGAATACACTTAATTACTTCAATAAATATGCTTTACTGTAAAGCTTAATTTGAAAAATCAAATTTTGTGTGTATTTTTTGTCAACTCCAGACCGAAAAATATTTTTTACTTTGCGCCCACTCAAAAAATTGCTGAGCCCACCCTCATGTGAAATCCTGGTTACGGGCCTGATTAAATAAACAGTAGCTCTTCTATCTTTTATAAAAATGATTTCAATGATTTGTGCAGATTTTAGATTTTCTCACCCAATAACTTAATCAATGATTGTTATTTTCTACAAGAAAGTTTGAACAATGTGCTACTTCAATTACACCATTAATAATGGTTAAATACGGTTTGCAAAAGATTTCATAGACATATTTACAATTGAAATATAATTTTTTAGTTTTGCTATCCAAATTCTCAATGTGATTATCATTTAGCTCTCTAACATTTTTCCATGGAACATTTCTACATAAGATTTTTCCTCTGAGCTGTTCAATTGGAGCATTGGATTTGAATAAATGAATTCAACATTATATGTTGTTGTTTTTGTGATGCGATATGGTTCAATTTTTGAGAATCTGTATCATAAATATTATTTGATAGTATTTAGAAAAAAGTTTATTTAATGGTTATATATACAATTTGATATTCACACAACATTTACTTTTTTAATTTAATAGGAAATGAAAATCAATCGACTAAAGATGACCACGTCAATTGAAGAAACATTTGAACATAATTTGAAGGTAACATCTCAAAGTTAATATGGAAATAAAATTATTGGTAACTAATTTTTTATAATAGATTCGCACGGGTTTGGTGAATGTAAGTGATGGAAAAAGTAGTCCAGAGCTAACACGATTAAAACTCACGATGGAGCTATTGATATTGCAACGATTAGAATCATCAACACCAACCACTAGCCTATCAATCAATTCTGAGGTAATATTACTTAATAAAATTGCAGAATAAGAAAAGTACAAATTATTCTTTTTAAATAGGAACGAATGGTACAAATAAGACGTGACAAAAATAGTGGTTTGGGCCTGAGTATAAAAGGTGGCGCCGAACACAAACTCCCGATATTAATATCAAAAATTTACAAAGATCAAGCAGCCGATGTAACAGGACAATTATTTGTGGGTGACGCAATCATTAAGGTGGGTTGCAATCAATCATATATTTCATTTCAAGTGTGATTGTTTAAAATGATTGAAATTAGTACCATTTGATTTCATATTACCAACAATAATAATCATTTAGCGTTTCTTTGTCAGAAGAAATTTAATGAAAAATAACAGAATGATATAAGAACCATTTTGTTTTATTGTATGGATAAATTTTGAAAAGACAAGACAATTCATTTCTTCTCATCAAAAAACTAGCTACGCCAGTGGAATACAATTAGTGTAAGGACATAATGGGTACACAATCAAGCCTTATACTGTGTAAAGTTTATGCACACAATGTGTAAAAATACATAAAATGATTGAATAGATAAAGTGATAATTTCGCTGTTTACAACGCGACATAAATTTCGTCCATGGTACAACTTTAGCCACAGAAAATAAAATCAGGGGTAGGATGGTACTAAAGAGAAGCTTCAATACCAAGATTGGGTCGGGAAAACCATGGTAAAACCGGCCTGCCCCCAGAGGCAGGGGGAAATACAATAATTATTTCACTTAAAACTAAAGAATGTTAACAATGTGGAATAAAAAAAAATAACAATTAGGTGTAAAGAAAGGAAAGGATAGGCAAGAAGAAAAATAGCTTAAAACTAACTGGTAAAGAAATTGTACAACATGTCACCGAGTGAACAAAGTTTTGGTTATTTTTCTTTATTTTATTGCACGGACCGTAAATGATTCTTTAACGCGTTAAAATCGGCTAACAAGTTTTTAAAGTCTTTGTTTCTTATTTCGATTGGTAAACTGTTCCAAAAATTAATTGTGGAATACCTGAATGCGCAAGTGTCAAATGCGGTACGCGGATTGAATTTAACGTAAAGGTTATCCGGATAACGCGACGTTTCATCGTTGCGGATAAACATGTGATTCAGATATTTAGGAACCTTTCTTGACAGCTGCTTGAATATTAAGACGGCCGATTGGAGCTTTGCTTTCATCAGACCATTCAAACGCTCACGATATTCAATTGTAATATGTACACTATTTTTTAAACCAAAAATATACCGAATCTTATCTTTGAGTGCTATGTGCACCACAGCCATAACACGTACATACATACATACATTACATTTTATTTCTTTTGGAGATGAAATGGTTAGCAGGTGTGCAGAGATTATTATTAACAGAGTTTGTGTGTGTGTGTGTGTGTGTGTGTGTGTGTGTGTGATTTGCATATTTCGTAAAAAGAAATGCGTCTTGACACACCGACCGACGCGTGTGGTTCCAAAAACTGGAATGAAAAAAAATGAACGCAATCATTTTGCGTTAATTGAAATGTAAACAATACTATACGCACGCACATACATACATTTTTGCTAATTAATTAAATCGTTAACAGGGGTTCGAAAAAAAAATTAAGCAAAATAGTTGCGAAATGAGTTGCCATTTCATTTTCATTATGGAAAATATAGCGAATGACATTTAATCAATGATTTTTATTAGTGTTTTTATTTTAAATAAATATTGGTAATTTCTAAATTTATATTTTTTTTCTACTGGAGCTAGTGTCGGTGTAAATTACGGTGTAGACAGTGTAATTGGATTTGAAAGACCATCACCTGTTGTTGTTGTTGTTGTTGTTGAAATTGGCTCTGATGTTTATTTATTTTTATTTCACCGCCAATAACTGGCTGTATATGTATAATGAAAATATTACAATGCAATGATCCCATGGGATCACGACTTAACAATTATCGCGGATTAGGATTAATATACAATAAACTTTTTACAAATGGACAATGAATTCTATCATTTAATAAGTCATACATAAATAATAACGCAAAATTTATTCTCCGTCGACTGAGTCTAATCATATTCAACGATTTTAAACGATCATCATAGGGCGAAATTTGGTAATTGTTTGAATTATACGGATATTCGCGAAGCGCAAACATTGTATATTGACGTTGAATTCTTTCGATTAAATCTGATTTAGTTGAAGATATTTTTAGCCATACAGTGCTGGCATAATCAAGATTTGGTTGAACAATTGCTGAGCAGATTGCCTTCATTGTGGTTAGATCATCTATGTCATGTGAAAAACGTTTCACAAAACCCAGTGTAGAGTTTGTTTTAGAGCTGATCATATCGGTGTGAGTTTTAAAATTTAATTTGTCATCTATCAACACACCCAAATCCCGCTGTTCACTAGAACTTGAAAAATTGTAATCACGATAAGATTAGACTGGTTTAGGTTTTGTTCTCCCATGGTGTATCGATAAAATTGTGCATTTTTCGAGATTTACATATATGCAAATCATTACTGTTACACCAATCCTTTAATGAGTTGATTGAAGATTGAAGTTGAAAAGAATCTGCATCATTATTCACTATTTTTGCTATTCGTACATCATCGAATATTGATAAGAAAACATTGTTTGAAACCACAGATGGTAGGTCATTAATGAATAGTAGAAAAAGCGTTGGACCAATATGGCTCCCTGTGGAACATCTGAGTTTACAGTAAAATCAGAAGATTCAGCGGCTCCATACATGGGCAAGGGGGGGGGGGGGGTATTTGGGTTTTACCCCCCCCCTGAAATTCTCCGAGAGGACCCCCCCCTCTTCAATTTTGTATACAAAAATTGCAAATTGAAGAGCTAAAAAAAAAAAAAAGGTCTTCAATTTCGAAATCTAATTGAAGAGCTAAAAAAAAAAAAAGGTCTTCGTTCTTGAAACAATTGAACGCAAAACACTTTACTTTTCACTTTTCAAAAGATATGACGATTTATATTCTGTCACTGTTTACTTTGCATATATAAACTGTGTACGTCGCAAAAGTGAGTGTTGTGCACGACTCTGCAGCAAAATATGCGAAAAAATGGATTGATGGTGGTCATTACCCGACAGATAGTGAAATTGGTATACGTAAAGAAGATACCATTTCACATAGCTTGTAAGATAAAAATAGATGAACTCGTAAGTTTGTTCTTTTTCGCTGTAGAAAAATAATAAAATAATAATATGGAATGAAAAAAGTGAAAAGTGTGTTTTGCGTTCAATTGTTTCAGAAACGAAGACCTTTTTTTTTTTTTTTTTTTTAGCTCTTCAAAATTTCAATCCGAATTTACCCCGCCCCTGCGATTCTATACCTTGCCCATGTATGAGCGGCTCCCAGTTCAACGTATTGCTGGCGATCGGATAAATATGGTTTTATTCACCTGATGATGTTTGCAGGAATTAACAATTGTTAATTTTCGAAAAAGAATGTCATGATTGACTCTGTCGAATGCCTTACTAAAGTCAAGATATAATACATCCACTCGATTTGAAGTATTCAAATCAGCAATAGAGTAGTGCAGAAATATACCATCTAATTCGTTGTTGTTGAGCGATGTTTCATGAAGCCATGTTGATGTGAAGATGAACTGCCGAATACAAGACGAGTAAGATGAAAATTAACACAGCGCTCGAAGAATTTGGCGATGGTAATTAATGTTGCATCTGTAATTCATTATGTCCGATTTAGCACCTTTTTTGAAAATCGGTCGAACACAATAACGTTTCCAAGCGCTCGGAAATATGTCAGATTGAAGAGATTCATTGAATATAAGTGTAAGTAGCTTATATAAAACAGATGTTATTGATGTTGGTTTTAACGTTGTTGATGTTAAAATCAACTCTGATTTTGACTCTAATGTTGTTGATGTTGTTGTTTTGTTATTGTTGGCTCTGTTGATGTTTCACTTAAACGAACAATAGCGAAAATACCACTAATAGTGCCTAAAATCAATAAAAGAAGAACAACAGTGAGATGAAGAAAAAAATCATCATTTAAAAATAGGAATAGGAATTGTATTTGCGTTGATGAGTGTCGAAGTGTTTGTGATCTAATTAGAAAAATATAAAGTGAAGGTAATAATATGTTTTTTTTTCAACCATATAATAACGCGTAGTTACCAATGTCTATGTCTATCGTTAAAAATTGAAAAAATCGATCAGGAACCATTATTCGCATAAACGTCATTTGCATAATGTTATGCACTACAATGCAATCCAAAAAATCACAATAATTCCATCAAAATAGACAAACGATGCTATTCTTGTTTAGTTTATTAATTGCTTTTTCGTGAAATATTTTCCAGTACTCTGCACTATAGAACGGTCAAATTTTTTTGTTTTGCTTCTCTCAGTATTTTTCTTTTTCGATTGTATTACTCAAATATATTTTAAATCATATCACACACACATTAAATATACTGACAGAATGCCAACGTCAAGTTGGAAATATTTAATTGCCAACCTAAATGTATGGAAGGTTGGCATGATGCCAACGTTCAAAATGCCAACATTTTCTGCCACTTTGCCAACCGTCCATACATTTTAGGTTGGCAATTCAATATTTCCAAATTCACTCACAGAGAATCGAGTGTACATGTAATTATTTTCATTTTCTTTTGGCCGTGATGCATACTTGTTTTGCATGCTTACTCACATGATACTAAGTCATGACCAGATGATCGAGTGATTGAATGAATGAATGATTACAATCAGGCCCGTAACTAAGATTTCACATGAGGGTGGGCTTAGCAATTTTTTGAGAGGGCGCGAAGTAAAAAATATTTTTCGGTCTGGAGTTGACAAAAAATACACACAAAATTTGATTTTTCAAATTAAGCTTTACAGTAAAGCATATTTATTGAAGTAATTAAGTGTATTCGGGATTTAATACAATGAAATAAGTTATTAAAACCGTTGAATTCTTCTTTTTTTTCCGAAAACAATCTGATTATTTTATCTTCTCTATAGAATTGATTCTTTTCTTTTCAAAAGCCAGAAAAGATAAATCACGCAAACGCTTATCCGTCATTGATTGAGTATTTTTAGTCTGTTCGTCCACAATTTATATTAAAATCTGACAAATAATTTCTTCTGGTCAAATTATGATATTTTGTACCACAATAAATTTCCAATTCACAATAAATTTTGCTGTTAGGTATATCATTTAATAACTTGCTCTCATCCAAGTTACATCAGTTTCAATTTTCAGTAAAATTACATAATATTGTGGACAATAAAGGTAAAGAGATAAACAATTAGATAAAAGCCATTGTTTGAATATATATTTTCGTGAGAAGTGCCTCATTTTCGGAGATATTTGCACATTATTAAATCAAAATATGTGGCAAAGAATCGAAAGTGGTATGAAGAAAAAAGCCACCCGAAATGTCAACAACAACAATAACGGCAACGGCAACGGCAACGGCAACTTTAATGCAAACAATATCGACAACCACAATCCAGCATAAATTTTTTTTAATAAACTCTTCGTTGAGTTTGTGGAATTGAAACCAACTCTATTCCACACAATACTTTGATTTTTTTCAAATTATAACATTACAGCTTCAAATAACATAAAATAGAAAAATAAGTATTCTTCCAACAATAAATAATTGTTCACTATAATAAAAAAAAATAATTTTTCGTTATATTGTTATTTAACTTACTGGAAGTCAGAGTTTGACGTAAAAATAAATGATAAATAATGGTAAGATATGCAGATAATCAACGAATTCAACATAACGAATTTGTGAAATTATATAAGAAATTAACATTATGTTTTGGCTGGGCCTGAAAAATTTTCTGATGGATATGTAAAATTTTTGAGTGGGCTTCGCCTACCCTAGCTAGCCCCCCTCTGATTACGGGCCTGATAACAATATATTCATGCAATGAATTATATGAATAGGATTTGTTTTGATTCTGAAATTACATTTTATTTGATTCGATATTCATCATTAAAGAATTTTCATTCCATATAACTCGTTTTTTGTTCATCCTTTCATTTGACTTTAAAAAAATGGACAAATGTCGTTTATTATTGTTTTTCTTTTCAAATACTTGTTACAACAAAAATAAGAAAATCAATGCAAATATTGTTGTGCCATTGACAAAAATAACATTGATAAATTCTGCATGTTTATTAGATAAATTTGACATATTTACTTAAGTGAAAAAGACATTCTTTTCTAAATTCTTATTACATGTTATTCGATAATCATATCCGTTTGACAAGAGAAAAAAAAAGAGAAAAATTGAAAAGAAATTTGTCATTTGTCAAAAATGTATACATATTTCAAAGATGTGCTTTACAATGCTGCCAAATGGTTTTGGCCAACGATACTACGCCCAAGAACGACGGCAAATATAATTATATTGCGTTATAAAAATTTATCGATGAGCATAGTAAAACTCTTTGGAATCATGATATCACTCATCGGCGCTAATTTATTAACAATTTGGTTCAATTTTGTTTTGATTCAAATTTTCTTAAAATCATAACATTCTTTCCGTACTCTGTATTTTTTTTTATTATCTATATAGGAACATTCAATTAATTCATTTGACCTTTGTGATAATAAAGTTAACTTATTTCGTTAGCATCTAATATGCAATAACATATTTCAAATATATATGGCAACACGTGGAAGTTTTTATTTACATTTCTTCATTTGATTTTTCTTTAGTTATATTTTTACTAGTTACGTTTCATTGGGGACAGTATAAGAAAGTTGTAGAACAACAACAACAACAACAACAACAATCATTTAAAGACCATTAATGCCCTTCAGCGTCTGGTCTGTTTTGTAATGGCAGCCCCTTAACAATTCTTCTCCAGCAAACCCTATTGAGAGCCAGGTCTTGAGTTTCTCCATTCCAATCATACCCACTTTCGTTCAAATCGTTCTTAACCGAATCCAAATATCGCCTCCGCGGTCTACCTCTACCTCTCGGTGCATTCACTTCCGCATTCAAAATTAACTTTGGTAAACGGTACTCATTCAAACGTTGTACATGCCCAAACCATCTTAATCTCGACTTTCTTGCTACCTCATCAACCGAAACAGAAATGAAATTTAACTGGTAATTAAATATCAATGCCGTTCAATGTGCCAGAGCTTAGAATTTTCTAATTAACATTGTTAAGCTAGGTCTGAAGATTAATCGCTATAGCTCTGCTTATAAGCAGAGTATCTATTTAAAAGTACCTGTTTAACTGATAAACAGGTCTTATATGTAATTGTGCTAATTTATTATCCTATTCTTATCAATTCAAAATAAAGATTTGATTATATTAATAATATTTTAAAAAATAACTATTATCCTGAAATATGTTATACAGGTCAACGGTGAATATATTACTGCATGTGACCATGACGACACGGTTAATATTTTACGAAATGCAGGTAACTTTTAATTAGATATTTTAATATATGTTTTCATGTATGTCCAAAATAATATGTATAGAATAAACCAATTCGTATTATGGAACTAACTTTCTTTTATGAACGGTGTCCAGGTGATATTGTCGTATTAACAGTTAAACATTATCAACAAGCAACTCCATTTCTACAAAAACAGTGTAAGACTCTCATTTTCTTTTTTATAAATTAATTTAGATAATTTAAATGAAGTTATAAAAAAACGAGGACTTTGCATTTATATTGCAATTTGATTTTAAAAATATTCGATCTAGCAAAAAAAAAAAAGATAGTATAATACCAATATATAGTATATATAGTTATTAAAAGTACCATTTACAAAATTTACATTAAATGTAAATATATTTGATTTAAAGGAAAAGTCAATTTGATTTAAAGGAATTTTTTCAGTGTTTAACAATTTATAAACAAGATTTTTTCAAAAATGTTCACTACACGCGTTCATATTTTGTATGATATACAAGTTGGCTACACATTTCGTTTTTTGCATATATAGTAGCTCGTGATACGCCTGATTCCGATAATGACGCAATGTGTGCCGAATTAAAAAGAGATGAAGGATGGAAAAAATCAGTGAATAATAGTAGACCGGTTTCGATTACATCAGAACCTGAACGAAATGATAAAAAATGGGTTGACATCGTCTCAGGTAATACGTTTTTAGATACATGCTAGGGGGTAGACACGATTCAAATGATTTAATGTGATTCATTATAATTTATGGTGATTTGAAATAGTTTTGACAGTTCCGCCATATTTGATTCGAATTCACGATTTTGATTTGAAATGATTTAAAAATGCGCCATGATTCATATTGGTTGTATAACTTAAAAACCGTCTTTTTTTGCTCGAAGTATGCATTTATTTAAATATCAATGCATTATTCAAAGTATTGTCCATCGCTAGCCACTACTTTTTCCCATCTTTCTGGCAATTTATTGATTCCGTCCCAAAAGAATTGTGCCGGCTTGGCGGCCAAGAACAAGCCAAGGCAATTTTTGCCTTCTTCAAGAACACACAAGTACTGCGCAACCAAAACAAGCGTTTGGTCATCGAAGGTTATTTGATTTAGAAGGAGTAATATCTAGAGATTACAGCGGGGGCAGAAGAATGTTTTTATCTAAATGCTCCTCGAAATTTTTGACATGACCTCTGCAAAATGTCAAAAAAATTTTATAGCCCAGAAGCACCACTTTATTGGATTTTTGTGAATTCTGGCGATATTGGTGTTTGAATTCGGCTGATATCAATTGGTTATTATTAAAAAAGAACTGAACGAACTTTTTCATGGGTTTTCACTACATTTTACTGAACCATGTGAGAAGCTGCGAAGAAAAATGTTACACAGAAAAGTTCCGTGGAAAAATGTTATTATTCAGTGTATTCAACATACAAAAAACAACAACAAATACATTGAAATTATTACATCAACGGAATTTTCCCACGGAACTTTTCTGTGTAACATTTTTCCTCGCAGCCTCTCATGTCGTCCTCATCCCTGAATATATGGGAAAATCCAATTTTTCATAAGGAAGATTGGTGCGCCACCTATAATTCCAAAACGCCATGATCAAATTAAGTTTATTTTTGCTCGTGGCAATAGGGGAGGATTCTTTTTTTATTACCAGTGCTCACTGGATGCAAGATTATTGCTCTTTTTACCAATGCGGTGAAACGCAGGGCACGTAGTACTTACTACGCATTCGAACGCTTAGTAACAACTACGTGTCCTGCGTTTCACTGCTTTGCTTTTTACTTTTCTTGTCATGAAATACGACTGCCCCCGCAAATGCTTTTTTTCTCTCCAATTTTCTAAATTTTCCATTGTGAAAAAAGTTTACTTCACACAACTAAATTAAACAATTTTAACCGATTCTGACAGTATTCAATAGGCATTTAAAATGACATATATGTCAACAATTTACTACAACACATTATTAAGTGGTGTCACCTGACGTAAAAGGCCGGTTACTAAGTTATACATCTAATTTGGTGTCTTGCTTCTAGAACACATGTCTAAAAATGAATATTAAACAATATTATATTGTCTAAAAATTATTCAATTCAAAGCAGAAAGCTGCATCTTTTTTAAAATTGTTTAACTTAACATAGATTAAGCATGCCAGATTTTTTGCAATGAACCACCTGGCAATTTCCGTGAAATTTTTTTCAAAATCCTGGCAAATGTTCCTAGCACTTTTGGAACAGAGCATTGTCTGGGCAAGAATGCCAAACATTTTTTTGTGATAGCAAAAAAAGGTCAATAATTCTATGTACTACTATGTAATTGGATGTACTACTTTTGTAACGAATGGAAATATTTTTGATACATGGAGTACAATGACAATGGTCGATTTTTCTATTCTTCCGTTGATGTAATACTATGATATCTTTTGCTATATTCATCTTTCACCTAAAAGAAACACTGAGAGGATGGAATTGGCATTCATTATAAAAATATGGATTCTAAGGTTTTTCGGCATGCTGATCAAAATAATAATAGATGGGGAGTGGCAAATTTTATGACGCCAATCAATAGTACCAAAGAATCAAATCTCTACAAAGGGAGCTGAGCCAAAAATCTAATGATGTCAATCGATAGAATAAATTCAAAAGTATAGTAAGGAATGGAGGCTAGGTGACACCGAAGTGTTATTAAATCAAAGTTTGAATATGTGCGAGCAAAGTGACCGCGTTGGAAGGTTAGAGAAGGTAAGGAGGAAAAACCTATGATACTAGTTGATAAAGAATTTCATAATGAACAAGTTTGGTTATAGGTGTAGCTGTGGATTGTACACTCTTTAGCCCTCAAATCGGCGTCGGTATTGATTTTGGGAGAAAAATCTGGGGAAAAAGCCCCAAAAAAAGGGCAAAAACTAATGATGATCGATAGAGCGTGAAAAGTTACCATAACAATGTCACAATGACAGGAATGAAATAATATATTTCCAATAAAAATTTTTCCAATTCCTCGGAAAATTTCAGAAAGGGGGGGAGGGTTAAAACCCAAATACCCTCCCCCTTGCCCATGTATGGTCAAAACACAGTAAGTGCGTTTCAATAAATTTTTTGTCAATTGAGAACGACAATATATATTTTGTCGCAATAACGGTCATCATTCCTTTTTCTCAGTTTTGTTGATTACAATTGAATTTTTCTATGTCGCTTATGAGTAACCCTTGAATACTTTAAAATATTTCGTTTGAAATTGTTCTTTTGTGAGCAACACCATTCGTCATTCATGAGCGACATCAAATTATGGCACATTCTGTTAATAAGTCTAGATGAGAGTAGCTTATTTTAATTCGAATTAAGAGGCGCTACATCTTTCATGACTGAAAGAATACTGTTAATTTACGCAGATATATTACATTACTAGATCCCAGAGACAGAAATCGATTCACTTGCACTAAATGTTAATGTGAAGTGGTGAACGTTATAGCATTTACCCTTACTTCAACTATACATTGCGTTCACGCTCACGCAAAATAAATGTAAACTCTCGTCTTTGTGCATATACATACAGACGCAAGAGAAAACGCAAAAGCCAACAACTAACTAGCTACAGAGCTAGTTGATTCATTGGTCAACGCAGTAAACCAATGTAAATTTACTTTACTTAACTAAGTAAAGTAAATCCACTATAGTTTTCCATAGCTAAAAAAACACCCCCTCCCTCACGCATGTATGCCTCCCATCCACATAAATATTAGTAGAATCATTGCAACTGTTATGTTCGATAATCTCTATGGTTAAGCCTAAAATTAAAGAATCACATTAACTACATTGATATCAATGCCCAAATTTGATTTCAAAATTTTCTAGACGGATAAAAAATATTTAGTCGAGAACAGCCTGAGGTAGTGTTGGCTGCGAACGTTCATTGTTCGTTCGTAGAAAAATAAAAATTGGGTTTTGCTCGTTCGTTCGTTCGTAGAAAAATAAAAATTGGTTCTTGCTCGTTCGTTCGTTCGTAGCAAAATAGAAATTGGTTTTTGCTCGTTCGTTCGTTCGTAGCGTTTCAAAAAAATCGTTTGTTCGTTAGTACCATTATCTAAAAATGTTTGGCATACATATTTAATTTGAAGAATAATAATAAAATAATAAAATAATAAACTCAGAGAAAAAATCGTGCGAAGAAACAAAATATAATTTCAAGTATGATTACAGAACTGAAAAATATAATTCAGTTCTTCAATTTAAAAAATATTCGTTATTCATGTGTTGGAAATTCCAACTTGGAATTCATGAGGCAATCTAAATAACCTGAGCATTGATTGTTTTGAATAAAATAAAGTTTAAATTGAATTCTACGAACGAACGAACGAGCAAATTTTATTTTTTAAAAATTACGAACGAACGATCGAACAAAAATCATTTTGTCAATTTCTACGAACGAACGAACGGACAAAAATAAGAACTTTTATTCTTACGAACGAACGAACGAGCAAATATGTTATGTCTAATGCCTACGAACGAACGAACGAGTGTTCGTAGTGTTTTGAATCTTGGATCCTTCTTTCAACAATTGACTTTTTTATGCGCATATTTTTCCCAACATTTACTTTAGTTGGATTACGTTTAACCGTACGGTCTAAACTATATGCTATTACAACAACTTGTCAATTCCTATTGCGAGCACGCTTTCACCATCAAATTGGCTATCAAATAAAACTTTTAATTTTTACTTTCGCGAACGTCTATTCTATTTTAGATCAATTCCGAAATATGACTTTAATCAATTTTGCTACTTTCTCCCATTGGATTTCCCCCCACATGAAATACGGTAAACTTACGTCGTTTTCCAATCGAATTTTGGTGACTTGCTTTTGATTCGTAGCCCGTTTCTACACAATCGATTAGTTGGACGGCTATCAATATCTCCGCCGTATGTCATTCGTAGCCCGTTTCTACGCAATCGATTCGTTGAACAATGAACAAAAATCAGCTTATAATCACTCTAGATGAATCGTAGCCCGTTTCTACGCAATCGATTTGTTGAACGACAATCACCCCGTGAATCCAATTGAAAATTCATCGATTTACGGTCACAGTCAATCCTTTCTTTGATCGTTCGAATTGAACGAATTAAATCCAGTCAAAATTCATAAAACATTTCTTGTTAATTTTCGAATCAATTTTAATTTATTAACTTTCCATTGATTTCGTAAGACTAATTCAAACAGTTTTATTGAATATGTTTGATTAATTGTAATGATTCCGATAAAATATAATTTCTTAGTAAGTGATTTTTACCAATCTCAATATGCGTGTGTCTGTAATCAAATCCAACAGATGAAAGAGAGCGATTTTAATCGTCATATCGTTTTTATTGTGTTGCAACGCATGAGGTAATCTCGAAATCTCGCCTCTCTCGAAAGGCGACAATTTTTTATCGAAGTTTGCAATGACATCTCTTGATGCGACACACATCTCAATTTGAAATTAGTCGTTTCATATTACAAATCTACTAATTTCACTATTACATAATTTATTTTTTCATTCATTTAAATATTATGTAATTCATTCATAATAATTAATCTTATATATAATTTCATTCATGATTTTCGTTCATTTGATTCTCGGTATTTCTTTCTTATTTTATTTTTGACAGCCTGTTTCACGAAACCAGAACAGTAGATGTTCGTAGGCCAACACTAGCCTGAGGGAATTAAGAAAATTAATTATTTTATATGAAGATTCTAACACTTTAAAAAAAAGTTTTCATTGTTCTTTTTCATTATCAAATGAATTTTTGAGCAAACTAAAAGTTAAATATTTTATCTTTTTATGTTTCCAATTTGAACTTTCTGATACATTATTTAAAATGGTACAGTTCCTTTAATGATGGCATACGTAACTCGTTATATTTATGGAACCGATAAACTAAGGACAAATGCATTTGAAGTGCGAGGATTAAACGCCACCTCTAGTGGAATTATACATTGTGATGATTTAGCTATATTGAGTCAGTGGCTTAAGTTCATCACCGACAATATTGTGGGATTAACTCAATTACAGGCAAGTTTTATTGCGTACATTTTATTGTTTATCAATCAATTTGAATATTTTTATTCTTTCAGATGAAATTATATAACCGGAATTTTGCAATTGGCGAGCGTATTGAATATATGTAATAAAAATACACAATAAATAAAATAAATATCTATATATATATATATTTTTGATTGAAAACATTGGTATCGAAGGGGATGGGTTAACGAAGGCGTAATTAATAGTAACATATCATGGCAAACATACAAACCAAGATTTTTGGTGCTGAAGGGTACTGAAGTAATGCTTTTTGATTCTCCACCGGTAATTAAAATTATTCTTTAAAATATAAAAATTCAATTCTGCGGAAAAATCTAGTTTTTCATTGAAAAATATAAAATAAAAAAGTATATAAACTGAAAAAAATAATATAAAATACCGTGACTATTGACCATTTTAATAGAATGATAAAATTGGGTACATTGTATTGTATAGATGGCGTTGATAATAATAAATTGCATTTTTTTGTTAATTTATTATTTTGAATACTAATACAAGTCTTCTACAAAAAGTTTAATATCATTTATTGAAAATGTATGTCATTTATGATAATAAACTTACTGCTACCTCTATTTCTCTTCCCCTCTCTTTTCACGTCATGTTTTAAATACTTCGTCGTAGTTGAGCGTATCTGGTCTTGCAAAGCCAACCAGTGCTTATAAGGTGTATCAGACGATGTTTCGAATCATTAAAGAATCTGAAACTGTTGATTCAAGGCAGCATTGCTTTTTACTACAGAGTTCACCTCCACATACAACACCACGGTATTTAAGTGTGGAGACTCGAATGGAGTTATTGCGAATTGAAAATAGCTGGAATTCAACAATTATTACAAGCGTTATAAAATTGGGTGTAAGTAAAAAAAAAATGTAAATAAATTTATTCATAATAATATTAATTGATTTTACTTACTTCAATACATAGCGAAAAACATTTGCAGTTTCACACTTGGGTCGTGGGGGTGGTTTAACATTAGACTGGCAATCGGGATTTTCACTAACTGAAGGTGGTGATGCAACAATTGTATGGCAGTACAAATTTTCAGGTATTTGAAATGCTTGTATATATTTTGTATTGAATCAATTTACATCACATCTTTTTTCTCTAACAGCTCTGAGGGGATCATCCGATGACGGGAAAAGCAAGGTTTGAATAATTGAATTTTTAGCTACGATATTGTACATAAGATCAAGCTTTTTAAATACACAATCCGAAGAAAAGTCTTGAAATTCGTTTGTAACGTATTGGATGATGGTTTAATTATAAGTGATTTATCCCGTATGAAATGAATTTACAATAGGTTTCTTATTCTAATGACGGAATGTGATAAGAAATGACAAAGTACTTTACACAATCTACTTTATATTGGGAGTATGCATTATTTCGTGCAGTTTTTTTGAGACGCAAGAATGGGCCGGTAAGATTATGGCCAGTGTTTTTTGGGATGCACATTGTATAATCTTCATTTATTTATTTATTTTTTACGAAACATAAATTTACGGCAATTCGAGTGCACTGGCGAACCAGTAAACAGCTGGTCATAGACAAAAATGCGACGTAAATTTCGCCCATAGTACGACTTTAGCAATGAGAATACAATCAGGAGTGGGATGGTATTAAAAAGAAGCTTCAATACCTAGATTGGGTCCGCAAAACCATGGTAAACCCGACCATGGACTGGAGAATCAGGGGAAATACAATAATTATTTCCCTTAAAACTAAATTACATTATCAATGCTGCGTAAAAAATAATATAAAGTCAAAATGTAGAAAGAAATGAATTGGTCAAATTTTAGAAATAAATTGAAAAGTAGAAAGGAAGTATAGTTAAGAAGAGAATAGCTTAAAACTAATTGGCTATAAAAGTGAACGAAAATATCACCGAGTGAGCGAAACTTTGATTATTACACGGGCTTTAGATGATTTTTTGGCGCGTTTTTAAAATCTGCTAGCGAATCGCTATTTCTAATTTTGATTGATAAACTGTTCCAAAAATTAATTGCGGAATAACTAAATGCATGAGTGTCAAATGAAATACACGGATTGAAAGTAATAGGACGGTTATCCGGATAACGCGACGTTTCACCATTACGTATACATATGTGTTTTAATGAAACGACTCGCTCTCTTGAATGTCAGTGAAGAACTGAATTTATTTCCTCATGTTTCATTGTCTAAGTCTTGAAGGTGTTACCAACTTCAAACAAAAGTTTCAATTATAGAATTTAACGGTCATCGTTTTCAATTTTCGTAGTTCAACATGGTTTGGCACGATCATTGTTGTCAATTTGTGACAATTTTTTTTTCGAACGTATCCTAAAATGTTTCAAAAGTGTCCCAAAATATACTTTTTTTTCTAAATATGAAAATCATTTGTGATGAAGTCTCAAAAGTGTCTCAAAATTATTGGTTAAACGTTTTTGACAATGTCCTGAAAGTGTACCAAAATATCACAAAAATAAAATTTGTCACATTGGGATGATTTATAAAAAAATGTCCTAAAATAGTCCCAAAAATGTACCAAACTGTCCCAAAAATGTGCCTAAAACCTTCTCGGGCTCAAGACCTTTCCAACGGTATGCGGTTCTCGGATCGGTTAAGCGGTTCAGGAGATTACCGCGCACAAACATACAACCATTATCTTTTATATATAGATAAGGACGGCCAAAATTCCAAATTTTTACTAAAAATTGGTTTAAATTTTTCTAAAAATTGGTTTAAATTTTTACTAAAAATCGGTATCCATTTTTTTTATCATAAGGACGGCCAAAATTCTTGGTCGTCCTTCTAAAATTTGTCCGTTTAATGAAATTTGTCCGTCCTTCCTGAAAATATATATGTCTATCCGTCCTTCTTGAGAAAAAGGACGGACAAAACAATTTAGTCCGTCCTTCTTTTCTAGAAGGAAGGACCAAATTATTTTGTTCGTCCTTTTTCTCAAGATAACGGAGGGACGGACAAAAAAAGGTCATTTGGCACCTTTAATCAATGGTGTAATTGTAATCAATAACATCTCCAAAGCGATGAAATGTCATTCTTTCTGTCTTTTTAACATTCAATTGTATATCATTCAGTTCAGAAAATCTAACAACATTATTCAAACTTTCTTGAAGAACATAGCAATCATTAATTGAAGTTATGTGGTGGGAAAGTCTAACATCAGCAAATGAAAGAATCGATGAATCACCACTGAAGCAAGGTAAATCAGCAATAAACAAAATGAATAACAATAGATTATTCAATATAAAAAATTGTTGTATTGAGCAACTGCACCAGTCATTAAATATAATGAAATAATTAAAATAACTTCTTATTCTGGTACAAAATAACAATTTATTTAAAATTGCGAACGTTTTCGAGCATCTGTGTGCTCATCATCAGGCATTCAATAGAACTGATTTACATTTGTAATTTTATGTCAAGTGGTTACTAATATTAAAATGTAATTATTTGAAGCAGTCAAAATATATTAAATGAAAAAACAATGGATATGTGATAGACACCGTTACGAAAACATGCGTTACAAATCTAGTTTAAAAATATCAGCTGTTTCAAGATTCGATGTTAACTCAAATAGTGTTGATTGAAACCCTGTATTCTGTATGTTCATGCTGTTATTTCTTGTTTTATGAATGTACAAGTTTTCCATTGCATTTAATTGTCTTTGATTTGTCACTTGTTTCAACAATCGAAAACCGGCAAGTTTGTGTTTGTTTTTAATGAAATGATCAGCTGCTTAGCAACATTAATGATTTGATTATCGGATGAGGATATAATTTGTGCATATACTGGTGGTATTTTTGTAAATAAATTAACAAGAACATTTTCAAAAATTTTTGGTGAACGCAATATTAAATTGTCACCAAATAGTACGGTACATAAATTGAAGACTTTATTTGGAAATGCCAAAGACAAGTTACATAATTCGGAAAAATCTGGAATTTACTCTGTATTGTGTAGGGATTGTAATAATGTTTACATTGGCCAATGTAGAAGAGCGGTTAATATTCGTTTTGGCGAACATTATACACCATTACATCGAGGTGAAATGGGTAAATCTACAGCAGCTGATCATTTCATTAAAAACAAACACAAACTTGCCGGTTTTCGATTGTTGAAACAAGTGACAAATCAAAGACAATTAAATGCAATGGAAAACTTGTACATTCATAAAACAAGAAATAACAGCATGAACATTAGGCCGTATCGATTTTTCATTTTTTTTGCGGCGATAGTCAAAACCTTTTAGGATTGACTTTTAGATGAAAAAAAAAAAAATATTAGATGATCGATAGTGGAAAATTGTTAAGCGCCAGCAGATTAAAGGTTAGAAAAGGGTTATATTAAATATAACGTAAAGAAATAACACAAAATATTGCAGGATTGTTGAAAATTTGGTATTTTTTTTATTTTTCCATAAAACTTTCATAGTCTTTTCGTGTCTCTACTCGTGGAAGATCATTTCGCGATGTAATTGTGCAACAAATTTTTTTATTTCGCTTGTCTCGGCCAATAACTGTGCTTGATACAGAACTAACTAATTGAATGTGCCGTTCAACAGCTTGGGTGTGATTTGGAATCGATTTGATTATTTCACTCACGATGTTTTTTTCTGTATTAATGCATGATCTCAACATTTCATTAGAAAATTTTCGTGTCAATGGAGGTTCAAAATTATTCAAATTAGTCATTTTGTAGTACGTTGGAGCATCGAAGTTTATTTTGGGCTTCCGGAACTTACGCATACTTTCTCTATATGATGATGTTTCTCGTGTTTCCATAATGAAATCAACTGCACTTTCTCGGATCTCAATATCATCATCTGTTAGCATTGTCAGTAGTATATTTTCCGCGTGAGCAAAGTACCCGTTGTTTTCGATTGTATTGAAAATCAATTCATGATACTGAGAAGGCATATTTTCTCGGACTAATTTAATGTAATTAAAAATATGTTTTGAGCCCATTTCATAAGAATCACCGCATTTAATATTAAACCACATTGGTGCATAAATTTTCATGACAAAATTAACCAAAATCGAAAGTTTCTGTGAAACGTAATTTACTGAAACATAATGGCGTAAAAGACGAGCAGCTGAGCTATCATTGATATTTTTTTTTGTTTCTGTCCAATGTTCACATTGAATATCATGACAGAACATTGTATTGAGTCGAACAATATACTGCTGTTGCATTTTTACAAATACACTTACACTGTAAAATGCATGCATTTCAAAAAAATCTTTTACAATCTAGCGCTTAACTAATTTTCACCACAGACACATGTTTTTTTTTATTTTTTCGCATCTATTAATTACCCTTAATAGGTTTTAGGTATCGCCGATTTGAAATTTTCACGTCTTCTAAAAATCGATACGGCCTAATGAACATACAGAATACAGGGTTTCAATCAACACTATTTGAGTTAACATCGAATCTTGAAACAGCTGATATTTTTAAACTAGATTTGTAACGCATGTTTTCGTAACGGTGTCTATCACATATCCATTGTTTTTTCATTTAATATATTTTGACTGCTTCAAATAATTACATTTTAATATTAGTAACCACTTGACATAAAATTACAAATGTAAATCAGTTCTATTGAATGCCTGATGATGAGCACACAGATGCTCGAAAACGTTCGCAATTTTAAATAAATTGTTATTTTGTACCAGAATAAGAAGTTATTTTAATTATTTCATTATAAAATGAATAACGTTGCAGCAATTGGGGTAACCTTGACCCGTACCATCCGTTCTACCATCCATATAAGATTTAATCCAATTCAAAAGCTGATCATTCAAACTCATCACATTCAATTTGTGAATCAAAAGATCAATGTTCACCGAATCAAATGCCTTAGCAACATTAATATAGATTGAATCCGTTTGATTATGAGGTTTAGACCTCAATTGTTCACTCAATGTTTGAGATGTGAATTCAACTAAATTAGTAATGGTTGATCTACCCCTAACAAAACCATGCTGACTTGAATCAATTGAATTTTTTATATGGAAATGCAGGTGTTTCACAATAATTGAATCCAATAGTTTTGCAATTACATTTTGCAAGGCAGCACCCCTATAATTTTCAATATTATTCTTTGATCCATTTTTATAATTGGTTTAACCAAAGATGTCGAATGTCATTCTTTTAACATTATTACAAAAACAATTTTGTACGGGTGCTGCACTCTATCAGAGCGCTTTGACTTTAATGATGTTAACATACTTTTGAGAAAGTAATAAAACAATGTGAAACAATATGGGAAACAAATCTTAACTACAGCCAGAGGAATTTGACTGTCAATATTCCAACATTTGATTTCAAATGTAATATTTCCAACGAACGTTGTAATATTTACAACCATGGTTGGGATTCTATCATCACAGATTTGTTTGCACTAATACCGATCCGCTTGAGCACGCAGTTGGAATGTTACACTTACAACCAAATGCGCAACTGCGTTGGTATTAGTGCAAACAAATCTGTGATGATAGAATTCCAACCATGGTTGTAAATATTACAACGTTTCGTTGGAAATATGACATTTGAAATCAAATGTTGGAATATCGACTGTCAAATTCCTCTGGGTGTATATTACAAAATTACATGTAATATCAATTGTTGTTTTGATGCGTTTTAATGTTGATTTGCACGACACTCTCTTATTTACATTGAACATGGTCCTTATAGAACGACGAGACTTTGTCGTTGTAGAACGACCGATAACGACGAACATCTATCTGCTACCTGATTTTTTCAGTTTTTTTATTTTATGATAACGGCCGTTATTAATGTTATAACGGCTGATTTGAGACAAGATTTTAACACTAAGTTTTGTATAGTCGTTTGCAATAAGATCTGTGATGTCAAATTTTTCCGACATATTACTGAACGCTGTATTATGCTATAACAGATGAAGTTTCAACATCAAAATTGTCTCTCAGTGATATTCGAAAAATGAAAAAAAACACATACATTGTAAAAATAAAAATATGAGTCCGGCTAAAATCTAATTCAGGATTTAATTCAGATCAAATTAATTTAATTCAACGATGTCCTGATGTTTTGCCACGATATTATCAACATCCTTTTTGGAGAATGGAATTCAATCAAACATCTCCACCTCAGAACCAATTATATTACCTCATTTTCAGAGCAATATCAACATTCCGCCAATGTCTCATCCAATCATGAACTATCCAATCCAAGTACTTCATCATTACTAAGGAAACATTACCATATTTTCACTTGTAATGTAAATGGCTTAATGACAAAAATACCAAAATTTTTTTCGAGTATACTGAATCATACTGATCAACGATTTCAAAATATATATGTTGTGTGAGGCTCATTTCGATGAGACTATTAATAGCATAGAACTATTTCCAGACAACTATGATGTTTTTCGTTGTGATAGATCAATTCATCGTTTGAAATTTTTGAAAATAATGTTAATGCATTAAAAAATTTATTTATAAAGGCCGATTATGGAGATTCAATTGTAATTTCAGGTGATTTCAATTTGCCTGATTTGTTGTGGATTTCGAATGACTTAGACAATCCAAATATTTCCTATCCAATTAGCGCTTGTTCTAGGTAAGAATTGTTAATTTTGGATTCTTTTCATGACTTCGCTTTGTCTCAAATTAATGATTGTTCAAATGATAATGGTAATATGTTGGATTTGGTTTGGAGTCCAAACTTTGGACCAATGATTTAGATTTGTTGTATTGCATCAATAGTAATAAATTTTTGGTGAAATAAATTTTTGGTGAGATCCACCACAAATCCATTGAAATTGTCATTTTTGAGCATAAAGTTAATGTTGGTAATGAAATTATACATTGCACATATTCAGTTTTTAGAAATGCAGATTACAATGTGATTAATTATTGTTTTTCTAATGTTGATTGGGATTTATGCTCTGAAAATGAGGTGCTTGTCGGTAACATAACTGGTTCTGAAGTGGAGATGTTTGATTGAATTCCATTCTCCAAAAAGGATGTTGATAATATCGTGGCAAAACATCAGGACATCGTTGAATAAAATTAATTTGATCTGAATTAAATCCTGAATTAGATTTTGGCCGGTAATTAGATTTAAGCCGGACTCATATTTTTATTTTTACAATGTATGTGTTTTTTTTCATTTTTTGAATATCACTGAGAGACAATTTTGATGTTGAAACTTTATCTGTTATAGCATAATACAGCGTTCAGTAATATGTCGGAAAAATTTGACATCACAGATCTTATTGCAAACGACTATATAAAACTTAGTGTTAAATCCTTGTCTCAAATCAGCAATCTCATTATTAATTTTCACAATCTCATCAACAATGTCAAAATGATTCGAACTTGAAGAATCATTTCCTTGCTTTTTTAACATTGTTGAATCTGTTCACTAAACCCGGTGTGAAGAAATCACTATTATCATCAGATAATTCAAAGTATGTCTCAGTTTTCGGGTTATTTTGGTTATTTTGTTTCATTGCACGAATTTCACTTTCAAGATCAAATACTTTTAGCGATAGGGCACTAATGCTTGATGTCTTTTTTTTCGCTCAAAACAAAATCGCCATTTTTGAGTCGTTGGAACCATTCTTTACAAATTCGTTCCGATGGACCTTATTGATCATAGATCATAAATTCGATGATATGCCCCTGGATCGATCGATCCATCCATAAGCGGCATGGACTTTTGACACATAGTATAGATTGCGTACGAAGCACTTGCCGCATCAGAATGTTATTTATTATATAAACTTATATGTGCGTTGCCGTATACACAACAATGCCGCATCACAATTCGATACACAAAGTACAAAAGTCCATTCACCGAATGGATCGACGTCTATCCATTGGTCTATAATATGGATCGTTGGCATAGTCTCTAATAAAAACACATATTATATGAATTGCTATGTGCAAAAGTGAGACATATTCTCCACATTCATATAAATGAAACAAAAACAAAACTAGTTTTCAATGATTCACTTCAGAGAAATTTTTCACTGTTGTTTCATTCTCTCAAATTTAATTTCGGTGCAAGGTGGCATTCGTTGTATGTTTTTACATGTGAAGAGCTTTGATTTCGAGACATTGACGCCACCTATACGATTTATCAATGTCAACGGCAAAAAGATTTGATTTGTGGTTTGCATTCCCTAACTGTGTATGTGCAATTCAGTGTATAAACTATAGAGATCGCTCGCAACGTAACGCCTAACGATTTATACCGTAGTACATTAATCGATAGTTAATGTATATAAATGCCCACGGCATGAAATTTCACTGTGTGATTTTTCAAAGTTTTCTTTGATATTCATTCAAATTCACACCATACTCGTAGAGATGGCGTAAGAGGCAATGAATTCCTTTTGTATAAAAAAATTTGTTTCGTTTAGAAAATTCTTTGTTCATTTTACATTTCAATACCTTCATTTATGACGTCACGCGTATTTATTAAATAAATATAAAAATAACTGATAAGGAATGCGAATTTAAATATTTCGATAAGACCAATGGATTCGGTATAAAATATAGTGTTACAGAATCGAAAAAAAATTTAAGAATTTTTTTCGATTTTCAGCGGTTTTCGATTACTCACAATAGAAGGTTGTATGGAAACAACGAAGAGCCGTTGGATGTGTTTATTATATAAAACGCACTAACGAAAACACAATTCTAACCTGCTTCGGATGACTTCATGAAACTGATTACAATCAATACTCTCCATAGGCAAATGTAGTACGCACAACTCGCGCATATATAGTAATAATGGTTATAGCTAAATACAAAGTACAACAGCATTTTTCATACAATAATAACAATTGTACAACAAAAAACGACTTATTATTTCATTGTTTATCTTTCACAGTTAAAACTACACTTTCATGATCCCGAAACTCGATCAATAGATACCAAGGTATTTTATGCAATGATAGAGAGAAGTGATATATATTTGTTTCATTATTGTCTAATTTTTATAACAGGAAATAGAATGCCAAGTTTTACAAAGTTTGTTATTCTGTATGCATGCTTTTTTAACAGGTAAGCAAAAAAAAAAAATTAAAAACAGTAACTTCATATATATATTATATATTATACATATAAGCACCCGGTGATAGTGTGCCTATCTAAACAATATAAATACAATGTTTTGCGATGGATACGTTCAATATAAGGGTTTGATCGGTCAATATAAGGGTTTGAATACACTCATTCAAACGCAATTTTGAGTGTGATTCAATGTAAACATATATTTTCTTTAATGTTTATTAACGTTTGAGTGGAGGCGCTGGCATACAGATGTTAAACTCTCAATTATCACCGGGTGCATATTACTGTGGGTAAATTTTTGAAAAAATGTCCATTTCATATGTGCACACAGACATTTAGTGTGCAGTTTTACTACACAGAAACAAGATGTCTTACATCCGTAAGATGAACTTTTCTGCACTGAAAATCAACACATGAAATTTGTCCAATTTTTGGTACGAATTCATTACATTTTTTATTAAAATAACATGTTTTAAGTTTTTCCATAATCAAAACAACTTACTCTCCAACTAAAGTTGTCCAATACTATGATATTTTCCTTGGAAAGGAAACTTGTAGAGGAAATGCATTTTTGAAACTAAAATAAGATGAATTAGGCACAATATCTATTTCTCCGTTTAAAATAAACCGAAAATGACTAATAAATTATACTCAGAATTGCATTTTTACTTCTGTGTACACTAGAGTGTTCCTGTAATATGAAAAAGAAAAAAGGGGGTGTCTTGAATTGAGGAGAAAAAAAATTCTGTGTTAAATAATAGTATTCAAACAGGGCTGCGATTAATAATCACACTTCCACGACAGCAGCAGCAGGTACTTCAGCGACCTCGGCAATAGCATTACGGGCTCTGTACCTATTCACTGCATCCGGTATCGGAAGTCCCAGCAATGTCCATAGTCCTGAAAAATCAAACAAATTAATCATCTTAAGCAATCATTCAATTGCAATTGCAATTTCAATCAATTACCTTTACCTTTCAATAGAATGTTCTTTGCAGCCACGACGTCACGATGCCAAATCACAGAGCATTCCTGGTTTAATTCCCAGTTTTTAGAGTAAATTTTTACTTTTGGGTATAAACCATCGTTTTCAACCGATGTTGCTTCGTTCATTGCGCGTTGCAACTGTCTGTTTATCGAAAGATCCTTCTTATCCTCCTTTGATACAATCACTGATGGCAGCAATGTTCTGGCGTCTGGAATGCTAATAAAAATAATTATTCAATTGATAAAATCTTCAAAAATATATATGATTAAGTTTATTTATAAAAAAAATACCATCGGCATCTCTTGAATCTGGCCGCTTTATTCTGGTTTTGGAAACGATTCAAACATCTTGCATCTTTTTGAGATGATCCCCATTCGTTTGTCATTTGTATGAAACAATCTCTGTGCTTCTTTATTGCATTCAATGACAAACGAACTCCTGGACACCGCACGTGTTTCCTGATACTTATTGGGCTATCAGGTGGTATTTCGCCATCAGCACCAAAAAAGAACAATGTTGGCTTCTTTTTGGTCACCATGTTCACCCATTTGTCGACAACACTACTGCTTTTAATACTGGTCGTGGTCCACGTGGTTTTTTTCCTGGTGGTCTGCACTTTGACTTTTTCACTTTCGGCGGCTGATTGTTATGCCATAGCACTTGTTGAAAGCAGAGCTTGATCTTTTCTTCTCCACTTTCACCGAAGAATGTGAAATCATCATTCTCGACGCCTATGTTCATACGCCTTCTGCACCTCAAATAAAAATAGCAATGACCTCAAGACGCAAATAGAAGTGGCTTGCAAGCTCATTTCCGTCATTTTGCCAATCAATGCTTGTCGATATTGTGGGCGAATGATTGTCTTAAGCGCACATTTGACTGTTGTAATTTCATCCTTCGTTTCTCCCTTAGCTGGTATGGATGGCTTGAAACGATTCGCCATTTTCCTATTGAAAAAAACATAGACACATACGATTTAGTTCGAAAATTTGTTTTAAACTTAAAAAAAATCATTCTTCATTCATTGTTGGTAATCAATTTTAGCGATCAGTTGCACGAAAACAAAGCTAACATAAAAAAACCGAATAGAAAATTGCATATTTTTCATTCAATTTGAAATAGACTAAGAGCCACTGAACTAAGGATGTGTTATTCCTACTTTATGGATGATTATTGGTTTGAAAGTTATTTTAAAAATTACTTTAACCGTAGAAAATAAAATTTTTAAGTTTTTCACTTATTAAAGTGAAATCTGATTAATTGAAAACTTAATAAAGACAATAGTATTTTTTAATTATGCTTTACGTTTGATTTAGTTCGAATAACATAAAAAAGTACGTAAATTTCTTACATTCCAAATATCTGCATGAAATGCTCAATACCGATCAAAATCTGATCGATTAAGATTGATTAAAAGAAACATTAATTCTTCTTTTTGCTTTATATATGAAATGTAAAATATATTATTTTTCATGTCCAATAAAGTTGAATTTTAAATATCTGCATCGAAACATTCATAATTACTGATATCTGAATTCTTTTTCTTTCATACAAAATACTATGAAAACAAAACATAACCTCAAATTTCATAGTATTAAATAAGCGAAATAATAATAGTTTTATTTGAACTTTGAAAGTGATAAAATGCTATTTTACATACTTTCCCATACAAAAGTGTAATTTCCTACCGAAGATCTCATCTGGGGACCAAACAAACAAATCTCTATTTTGGGTACTTTCTCATACAAAAGTGCCATTTAAAACCCATCTAGGGACCAAACAAACAATGGAACCGACTTTCCAATGTTCGATGACCTTTCGCAAAAAAATATTAGTTTCCTTTGACGAAAATACCGTAAGATGCCTATTTTGAACACATTTCAAAATCATCATTTACACTGGATATATCGCCATTTAACGGATCCTTTATACGGTCATCATCCATGACTGAAAATTTAATGGTTTCTATTCCTTAACTATCCTAACAAAACTGCTTCATCAGATTTTTCTTTGGGCTCGTTGGGAATGTGCTATCCTGTTAACACATTTTTGCGTACAGGCCCTGTACAGCGTACAGCCTACCACACTCCCACATTACGACTCTCTAAAAACTGGTTTTTCGTTTTCTCCTAGGTTCAAAACTACGAGAATAAATATGTTTGTGTACTCTTCATTTTTTGAACGATTACAATACTTTTACGCATAACATGTTGTGATTGACTTAGTAATTCTTAAGTTTAAATTTAATTTATGAGCTGAAAAGTGGACGGAAAAATAAAAGGTACTTGAAAGTTGTAGGAGAAACAGACCAGAAACTTTATATTTCATCTACATATGTATATATATCAAAATGATTTCTAAACAAAAATCTGACTATTTTCTAATCATATTCCTGTGTTTAAGTGAGTTTTGAAAACACACAAAGAATTTTTCAAATTTTCACGAGAATTCGTAGTATTTTTCCATATAATATTTGTTTTTGCATGAGAAATGTTACAAATTATTTAGAACTTCTGCAACCGGAAAATAAATTTAGAGCAACCGGAAATTTCAAGGCCTGGCTTATATCGTTACCACAAACGCTGAATGTAACGAATGTGATGCGGCACATAATTGCATACGCATCATAATTGTATAAGCATCATGTACGCATAGATCATGCAGAACCAATGTACTAATGAATGTATGCTGATGAATCTCTAAGTTAAGCAGTCTAGATCACAGCATGAACGAATACACACCTCTTTTATTATTGACACGAACATTAAATCAAAATGTAAATTTTTGCAATAAGAATGTGACCTTCCATACTTCAATTTTAACCTTAGAACCCTCCTTGGGGGCACTTAGTGCCCGAGGAAAATTTCAAATAAAAAATACAGGAATTTTTTCCAGCAGAATGGTACCGAAGTTTGGTTGCACTATATTAATAAAGCCTTCAGCTATACAAAATCATTGCATGTGTATTTTTGCATGCTTTGGATTTTCTGTTAAACGGCAAAAACCATCAACATCTCCGTACGTCTTTGTGGTATATTTTTTTTATTGCGTATTTGATGCACTACTGGTATAGATTTGTGCCATTTCTCAATACGTTTTTTGTATATTTTTTTTACCAAGTCAAATTTGATGGTGAACCGAGGGGAAAAATGGGACCATCCACCTATTCCACAGGAGTCACTTCTGACCGTCAATCGATTTTTCGAAAAATAAGCAAAGTTCCCGTAGGGAGTTACTACTAAGGATTAAGATGCCTATACGCAAAATATATTTTGACCTAATTCAACGATTCAGGGCTAGGGTTCGACACGGTCCCAAGATTTACAGCGAAACATTGAGATCATGATTGAGATTCTTTACGAATTGACAGATACATCATGTTTAGTTTATAGTGTTTTATTTGGTTTATTGCAAATTCACTGCGATTTATTCATTGCTTTTTTGTCGTGTCTACCCCCAGTTTCGGGGCTTCAGAGTACACATATGACATAAGGATTTTTTCAAGAATTTACACACCTCAATATATATAAGATTTATATACAAAAATTACGAGTATATATATCAGTGCCGTCTTATCTCCGAGGCGTGTGAGGCAGCCTCCTTTGATGTTTGAAGATTTCATTAAAATTCAAATTATACAAGATATCATACTCGATCAAAAGCTTTATCAGAAGTAATGCAAACAACAACAACAATAATAATAATAATCATTTAAAGACCATTAATGCCCTTCAGCGTCTGGTGTATTTTGTAATGGACGACCCTTAACAATTCTTCTGCAGCTTACCCTATCGAGAGCCAGGTCTTGAGTTTCCCAATTCCAGTCATACCCTCTTTCATTCAAATCATTCTTGACAGAATCTAAATATCTTCTTCGCGGTCTACCTCTACCTCATTTCACTTCCGCATTCAAGATTAACTTGGGCAATCGATACTCATTCATACGCTGTACATGACCAAACCATCTCAATCTAGACTTTCTCGCGACCTCGTCAACCGAATCTACATTCAAATCCTCACGTATTTTCTCATTTCTAATTCTGTTTTCCTATTGATCCCTACGCGAAACACCCTAAATCATACGCAACACTTTCATATCAGCCACTTCCAAACCATCAATTAAATTGTTTGAGTCGATCCAGATCTCCCTACCATACGTGATAGTTGGTCTGAAGATTGACTCATGAATCATCAATTTTGTCTCCTTACTCAACTCCCGCCTATTAAAAATGTGTGATCGGAGCTGCACAACCACCTTATTACCATTCACTCTACAATGTTCAAATTCTTTATCCAGCTTGCCGTCTTCAGAGAAGATGCAGCCTAAATACTTGAATTGAGACACCTCCTCAAGCACACTCCCATTCAACAAACAATTCACTTGCTTCCGATTCTTCCCTATATGCATGACCGTAATTTTTCACATTAAACAATGACAGTAATTTGATACATTCCAACGAATGTTGGACATTTTGCTGTATTTGCTGTAAACATATAGTTTATAACACGAGGTTTGAAATATTTCCAATTGGAAAATGAGTGTGTAGTTGTTACAATCTCTGTTGCTAAGAAAAATTTAATAATTAAAATCTAGATTGAAATTCAAAAAATCTCTAGCGATTTGGCAATGATCATTCTCTCATTCGGATAGATTGATTCGTCATTTTCGCACGAAATTATTAAATTTGGAATGGCGGTATTTTGTTGTCCCATTACTTCATTCATTGAATGTTAAAACAGAACAGATGAACAATTTTTAATCACATAGAGAAAAAAAGCAATTAATAAGGGCCCTCAAAGAAATGCTACCTGTGACCACGCATTTAAGAAGACGGCACTATATATACATAATTATACATTTAAATATACCTGAATTATATACATATATTTTTGAACATCTCTTAGATTTCAGTCAAATTAAAGAAATATCCCAATTTGAATTTGCACTTTTTTTATCTTTGCATACATTTACCGTCGGTAAACATTTATTCCTAACGAATTTCTTTTGAAATTAAATCCAAACTAAAAAAAACTAAAAAAATTTGTTATAAATAAACTTGTGTTATGCTAATTCATTTGTTTTTATTCTATTCCAAACAGCTAAGGTGTAAGTCTTTCTGCTTTCTTCGATTCAATTTAATTTATCTTACTAATAATATTATCTCTGTTGTTACTTTCATCTAGGGCTTCAGTAGATCCGAGCTTCCTAAGTTCAGTTCATCAAAATTAAGAAACAAATATAAGCTTCATTTAAATGTGGTTTAATTTTTAAAAAAATAATAGGAATATACACATGTTCATTCAATTCTAGTTAAATATGTTAAAATAAATTATTTAGTTGATCTACAAATGGAATAATAAGAAAATTTAACCGTGTTTCCTACTTTTCAATTGTTATACTATCGCGATATACTACCGTGAGTTCTTGATGGGGTATTCAGAATATTATTAAATCTTGAAAATATCTTTAGAGTTTACAGAGGAATGATCAAAAAATTTTAAAATATCTATGTAAGTACGAATAAACCAGAATTGTAAGCACATTTTAGCTATTTGACACTCGAAATTGATTCTGTGAATAAGCCATTTGATTTTGTTTATAAAGCCAAAACGAACGCTGTTATAAATACATTTCTGTGCATATTTCGCCATGTATATAGGTCTATCAACGGGATCACCATGATGTCTAGCAATAGCTCGAATTGTGTTTAAATTGCTGTAAGAAATTATAAATTATTGAATGAAAATTAAAAAATATAAAAAATACAGTTCATTACCGAATCACAAATAACATATTTCGAGGCATTTGTTTTAAAGTTTCGAGGACAACATCAAAATGTGTTTTTGCTTCCTCTTGAAAAAAAGCAATGTCTTCTTTTGTGAGACGAGTTTTGAATGGATTTTTCATATCTATTGGACGTTGCATAAGAATTTCGGCAAGTTTACTAGAATCTATAAATAATGTTTGGATCAATAATATTCGAATTTTCAATTTTAAATGAATTCTCAAGGGTGCTAATTCAAATTAACCTTTTACATGTAACTTTTGCGCATATGTATTCATTTTCTTTTGATCTTTTAAAACGATTGCTTCCCAAAATTTACAAAGCGATAATCGTGTTGAACTAGGGATCTCTTCATAAAGACCATGATCTAACAAAACAATTTCTGGTTTTCCATCCTTTCTTTTCCGTAGAAGAACTAAATAAAAATAAATGTGATGATTTAACTAAAAAACTCAAATATTTGTTTACAACTCGATGGATTACTGTTTCCAGGATGTGGATCGGCGTGAATAAATCCCGTATTAAAAATTTGCTCAGAAAATATTTTAAACAATTTGCGATCAATATCCGCAATGTCAAAGCCATCTCTTTTTATACTATTCAAATCACTAATTTTATATCCATCAATCCACTCTGCCGTTAATATTCGCTATTAATGAAATACAAGAGGAAAAATGTTATTTAATTTTAAATATATCTGTTTGTAAGTCCAAAGATTGAGACGGTGGAACTTTCGACAACAATTCTATTAGACAAATTTTATTAATATATTTTTCAGTTACCGAAATCTATCAAAAATTCAAATTTAATTTTCATTAGGCTTCAGAATCTTTGTAAATACATTACAAGACGATACATTACTTTTGATGTCAAATTCCATTCAACAGCCGGTATGTGTAAAAAATCCAATTTTTTCAAATCTTCAGCACAACGTTCAGAATTTTCCCCTTCATGTATGAAGTTTAACTCCTGTAAACACACAAAATTTATAAATGAAAAAATTATTGAAATTCGCAAACATTACCTGTTCTAAGTTTTTTCGAAGATCTTTTAAAATCCAACTAAAATTATAATTTTTGTGAATAAGTTTTATAATTTCTTGGATACATAATATAGTCATAAAATCTCCTGAAAATCTTCTGCTCAAATCTATGTATTGCACTTTTACAGCAACATCGCGACCATCCTTTGTTTTAGCTCGAAATACTTGAGCCAAACTGGCCGCTGCTATAGGTGTATAAGAAAATTCTGCAAACAATTCTTCGGGAGGTTTGCCAAAATCTGATTGAAATACACACTTCACCTCTTCTGGCTTCCTTGACAAACATTCATTCTGCAAATAAATGTTAAATTAACATAGACACATTTTTTCTATATTAATTAAGTTTACCTCTAATTTCTTTAGCGTATTTGTGTATTCATTTGGTAAGATATGATTTATGGCAGAAACACCTTGTCCGATTTTTATATATAAACCTCCGTTAGTCATACAACCATGTAATAAGCGATGTGCACTACGCAAATGTATTTCTTTGAGCGTCTGAAATAACCAGCGTGTCCAAAATATATAGAACGTCTATGCGGTATTTCCATTAAACACGATACTATACGGTACTAATATCCAAGATATTTACGCATACACAAGCGCAACTGAACGATGAATCTCGTATGCGGTCTATACTGCACAAATATCTTGGGTACTATTGCCGTATAGTATCGTTTCTATCGGGAATATCGCACTGATGCTCTATACATTTTGGACACCTTGGAAATAACAGTTACTAATATTAAGCCCAAATATTTATTTATTTTTGAATATTACTTGTTCATATATTTCGGTTCCTTTCGTTAGACCATACAGATTCCAACTATAATCTATTGATATTAATGTTGCAATTTTCAATGAACGCAAAAAACGGGTGACACCGCCATACATTTGAAATTCATTCCATCCATCATAGAAAATATATCCTGCTGTAACTCCGAAAAATGTTCTTGCGGCGTATAGTTTTGAATCTGAGTTGTGTTTTTCTCTTGAAATGACATTTTTAACGATATTCGTAGAAGACGGCCTTTTGTTAACAATTTGTCGTGAAATTTTCAAAGAAAACATTTCTTTTTTATGTTGATGTTAAAAATGCACCGCATGAAAGTTTGACTAAATCCAATTGAATGTTAATGTCAAATTAAAAACGTATATTTCCAAATAAAAATAAAATATTATTAGAGTTTGATTTTGTAAGAAAATATATCATATGGATTAAATTTTTAGTCACGAATAATATTTGAAAAAATTTACAATATTTGTTTTGTATAAGTAAACATCTTTATAAGAAATTAGGATAATGTTCGAAAATACAAAACTAAATGCATAAATAACTTGATAGCAAATGTTATATGACAGCCAGTGTTAGCAACATAACATCTTTAAATTCCACTTATAATAGTATAACTTTTAATTTTTTTAACGTTTGATTTTCACCTCTTTTGGCTTCCTTGACAAAGGAATAATAAAGTAATATAGAACATTTTTACTTTATTCGTATATTTAATCTGGTAAAATGTGATTTATGGTTTAATTTGGCAGAAATAAATCCGCCTTGTGGAAATTCTCATACAAATACAGACCCACAGATATGTGTCTGTCATTTGAACAACCCTACTTGTAGTTCAAATCAATTCCAACGAAAATTGTAACTTTTCCAACCATGGTTGGTATTCCACATGATAGATTTGTTAGCTCTAATACCAACTCGCTTGAGCGCGCAATCGAAATGTCACATTTATAACCAAATACGCAAATGCATTGGTATTAATGCAAACAAATCTGCCATATTCAGAATTCCAACCATAGCTGTAAACTTTACAACTTTCGTTGGAAATATGATATTTTAAATCAAATGTTGGAATATTCGTAATCAAATTACTCCGATGGCAACTAAAAAATGTTTAATTCCAGTTTTTCTTTTCTTAAATTCCATACATATTTTCTTGTTTGACGTCCTTATTGAAAACTAAAATCAACAACAAAATTTTGCTTGACATCGGCCTCTCTAAATTTATAAATGGTGTGAAAATTTCAAAATGTTTAAGTTATTCAAATTGTTAAAATAAACCACCTTTGGCGAAGAAACGCTGTTCGGTACAGTAATAATAATAACATTCAAATCGATTTTTATTTTTATTTAAATTGCTACATGACATTAATGCTTTAAAATGACATTTTACTGTCAAAAAGAGTGCGAATCGTGCATGGAATTAAACTGAAACGCATTGAATCTAAATAAATAATATGCACACAGACGGGTGATGCGCAGTTTTACTGCACAATTTTGCAGAGAAGCGTTTTCTGCACAGAACAATACAAAATTTGCAAAAAACTGACACAAATTTGTGCCATTTCTCAAAATTTTGTACCATATAAATTGCAAATTTAATTCTGAAGAACTTGAACATAATATATTTAAATTTGAACAACATGAACCGAACTCGATCGAACATGAACACACAAAATGTTTCCGAACGTTGTTCAATTTATTCAACTATTTCATAAATACGATTTGTTCCTGTTCGTTCAAATTCCTCACACTTGATGCCATCTATACGATTTATCAACGTATGAATTTCTTGCATGAAAGCGATTTATCAATGTACATTGTCTATATCAACGGAAACGGCAAAAAGATACGATTTGTCGTTTGCATTCCGCAATGGGCCAATCAGTGTATAAATGATAGAGATCACTTCCAACGTAACGTCGCACGACTTATGCTGTAGTACATTAATCGATCGTTGATTTTCTTGCCCACGGCATAGAAATCCACTTTTTCAATTTTGTTTGATATTAATTTAAATTCACACCGTACTCGACTAGAGATGGCGAACAATATTCGAACGAACATGAACCGAACTTGAACATCTTGAACAAACTGAACTTGAACTCGAACGAACATGAACACCCTTTTTTCTCTTTCGAACAACTCGAACCGAACCCGAACGAACATGAACATAAAAGTTAAACCATTCTCGAACATGAACGGTTCATGTTCGGCTCATTAGCAGCTCTAATTGCGATCCTTGGGTTTGAGATGCCGCTTTTAGTGCTGATTCGAAGTATTTATTTACGGGTAAATATTTTATATAAAACTAACCTTGTTTTCAATTATTTTATATTTTACTGTGGTAGACCATGATGACCTGGTTCAAAACTTCATGGTGACCAAGATCTCGGTCGGAATTATGTGTATGCAAATTTTGGTCAAGATTGGTTGAAAAATGTGGGAGGAGTTCAGGACAAAAGTTTTTCATTTCATTTTTATATTATATCATTTTTATAATATAGATTTTTATATTATAGAAAAGATAAAAGAAATTAAATAGCTAAAAACTAATTATTTGTTTCTATAGTCATTTCAGCCAGTTCTGATGCTACAGCTTGACAATGGAATATCGTAAGTGGAGATATTGAATTGGATTATATTGGCCATCAAAAACCAATCACAGCATTAGCATATAGGGAATAATTTTCTGTAGAAATTCTCGACAAATGTTCAATAAAATTAGACCATTTGAAATTAGGCTTTTTATTCTTATTCTGGCCATTATTCTCATTTTTCATATTATCCACCATATTATCAACATAATTGTTTGTGTCGCGAATGAAAATACGTTTATGGATTTAAAATTGTTTTAGTCAGTTTTGACAATGCACTCGATCTTTTCATGATAAGCTAGTACTATTAACAATTCAATGAGTACATGTATTGATCCGATATTAAATCAGTCTTAATAATATTAATATTTGTATAAAAAAATAAAAAAATAAAATAGCGAGCATCCGGTGCGTACAACAATAACAAAGAAAAATGACAAAAAATGTTGATTAGAAAAAAACGTCATCGAACGCACTCATTTTTCACATGACATTTGTTGCGCCAATTTCAAAAATTTTGTCAACCGTAACCAGTATATATAAAATAAAAAATAAAATAAAATAAAACGATATTAAATTAAATTTTTTCATGCTAATTTTTTTTACAGCGTGAATTTGCTGTAAAATTATATATTAATTTACCGACACATCAATTTTGGTTTCAAAGCTGTACATTCTTACATGCCACTTTAAGAAAAATTCTCATTTGCTTGCCTCTTTTTGATTGAATATATTTAAGAAAAATTTGTTTTCACTATTTTTAACAAAAATTCAGTCGAATAAAGTAAAACAAATGAAAAAAATGAGAAAAATGAGTAATGAAAAATTGAAACATAAAACACGCAAATATTTATTTGTTGACATTTGCTTACATTCCAAATCAACATAACTGTATACACTGCACATATTATTCCATTCAATTCTATTCATTTGTTATTTGTTTTACTGTGTAATTTTTGTTGAAAATGGTGAAAACAAATTTTTTTACATATATATATTCCGTCAAAAATAGGTAACTAAATGAGAACTTTTTTTGAAGAGACATGTATGAATGTTCAACTGTGAAACCAAAATTGATGTGTCGATAAAATTATATATAATTTTGCAGCAGTTTCATAGCTGTGCAAAAAATTATCGTGAAAAAAATTCATTTATTATCGTATTGTTTGGTTTTATTTTATTTCATATTTAAATTATTAATGCTTACGGTTGATACAAACTTCTCGCCACAAATGTCATGTGAAAAATGAGTGCGTACAATGACATTTCATCTTTTGAGAAATTTTCGATCCTTGACATGCACTGCACGAAAGTGAGCGAAGCGAGCAAAATTTTCAATTTTGATTATAATCAAAAATCAAAAAAAAAAAAAAATATTTCAATGATGAGAAAATTACTTCAGCTGGAATAATTTATGCAAAACTTCTTACTGCATATTTTGGAAATAACAACTGCAACATTTCAAATCACAACTGCATAAAAAGATTGGAGTTGCACGTTAAAACAGGTTGATATTCAAGAAAAACTATCAGTTCCCCATGCTAATATGAGATTACAATCAATAACAAAATTATACATTTAACTTAATTTGTGAAAGAATTCAATAAAGATCAAACATAATTTATATTATTATGTTAATTGCAAATTTCGATTGTTGAAGAAGAGAATGATATTCACACACTAGTTGGATTACGTCAATTTGAAATACTGACTAATTATTTTATGTAAAAAAATTAACCAGTCACACCAAAAAAAACTCCGAAATAGGACAAGATTCAATTTTATTCGATTTCAAATAAATTATCTCATTAATTAAAAAATTAATTTCACTATATATTTAAACTTTCAATATATGGGCATTTGATGTTTATGCTTATTATTACGAAAATTTACGATTTGATTTGAAAAATGAAGCAGAAGAACAAAAATTAATAATTCATAAAGAATTAAAACTACGCGTTAATGTGCGTTAATATTGGAGTCAGTTTCGATGTTGCCTGCGGTCTGATAAACGTGATCGTATTTATAATACATATTACAATGACTTTTCAAGATAAAAACATATGATTTCAAATTATCGTTGAGTTGAATTTCAAATTGCAAGATGCACTTTAAGTTATTATTCATTTTTATCACTCCATAACATATGAAAATAGTTTTTAGACATCTTCCAAATATCTGTGAGCCAAACAATATTTTTGTGTGAAATTTAAAACCAAAAATGTTGAAAGAAATTAATAATAAGTTAGTTGTGTTATTAAAGCTTATGTGGACTCGCATCGCATTGCGAATCTTCAAGCAAAATGTATTTTGTTTTTTATTTCGCAAATCGCAAACGAAATGAATTGGAATGCAATCTGAATTTTAATGTTTAAGACATTCATTTAAATACAGATTAGTGTTTTAAGACTAATTATTACTAAAGTTAATCTCTAACACTCGTATTTTTTCAAGAGCAGTTAACAGCCTAGTGCATATTTGTAGATTAAAAAGAATATAGATCTCATTATTCAATATCATAGTATCCAAAATTTTGAATTTCGTAGTATATTTTTTACTGTTTTTTTTACTGTTTCTTCTACATTCATATCTCTAAAACGTTCATTTTTATTCTGTAGATCTTTTGAATACTGCATTTAATTTCACTTGTGAAACATGTTGTCAAATAATTGTAGTAATGTTGCACATATTAAGGCGTTATCTTCCCAATTTTTAATGATTGTATACATTTTAGCTTTAGTTCGGATTATATAAACTAATTAAAGTTATATTAAATCACTTAGAAAATGCAGAATAGAATCACATTATAGAATACTGAGTGATTTCAAAATAATTAGGAAATATACAATATGAAAGTTTTTCAATTAATTTATGGTTTTCAAATTGATTAAATAAAATGTCGTATGAAATGACACCACCATTTTTTCAGTTCTTGATGGTGAAATGACAAGAAGAGTAACATTTTCGATAACAGTCACATATGTTTCTGCATTTTAAATATATTTGTGTGTTGTAATCAATTTCAGAAAATCATTGTCATTTTAAATGAATTGGTTTTCATATAATATATCTGTGTAACGATTTTTTTATTGTAAGAAGTATTCATATCTATTGTAAAATAAATATAAATTGAATTACTCAGATTTAGTTCATGAATGAAAAATTCTGAGAATAAAGACGGAAATTTCATAAATTCAAATAGAAAATATGTTAGGAATAGTGACTCTTCTTATTTTATGCTCAAGTAAAAAAATGTTATTCCAATTTCAAATATCATCCGATGATACGATTGATCTCGATGGAATAATACTTGTCTTTTTAAAGAGCATATGGGAAAAAGGAATTTTTATTCTATTTCTGTGATTCAATTCATTCAATCCATAATCTATCGTCTATAAAAACTGTTCGATTTTACATATTCAAGCAATTGCAACGACTTTCGGCATCTTTAATTTCATTTGGGGAATCTTTTAGTACAACCTCTTGCATATCTTCAGGTGATTTATTTTCTGTAGAATCCATGCCGGGTAAAGCGGCTGCAACTCTTCGGAACAGTTGCTTCACATTATAACCAGATTTAGCACTCGTTTCGATAAACATAACATTAAGCTCTTTTGCTTTGCGTTCACCTTCTTCAGTAGATACTTGACGTTTATCAGACAAGTCCGTTTTATTTCCAACCTAAGGGGAAACAACAGAAGAAAATTAAATAAAATAATGTGAATATTCTGTAAATATTGTAAATATATGTCTGATTAGCATAAATATATGGCAAATATAGTAATTAGGTAAAAATTGTTTAAATTTGAGATTGGTAGTTGAGATCATACTGCATTCTGTGGAAAGAAATTTTTCATCAAATGGTTCCGCGAGCACTAGTACCTACATTACAAGTACACATGGAAATTAATAAATTTAAATTTAAATATCAATTAAATTTTTTCAATATCAAACAACTTACTACTTATGAAGACGCCCAGGATATATTTCTACTTCTCTCTTCTGCTACTGCACGACTTGTTTCAATGTGACGGATTTTCAATTTAAATCTAAATTTTGTTATACATTTTTCAGCATACACATCGCCTTGTAAATCATATTTCGTGAAGAATTATATTATCACGATCCCAAATAATTGTTTAGCGTTAATTTTGACGATTAAATTTGGTTTGACATTAAGGTACTTTCCATGTGTATAATGTATTGGTTGTTGACTTTTTGTACGCAAAAATTAGAGATTATACGCAAATGTATATATTTTGTACGCAAATTTATATAAATTGTACGCAGTTTTTTGTACGCAAAAATTAGAGATTGTACGCTTGTTGGTACAGCGTTTTCTTAAAATTATCAAAAATCTGGAGAAATATAAAAATATTGAAGAGACAAAGGACTCATACAGAGGGAGCTAAAACAAAGGTTTCCCGTTTCATTAAAGCAAAAGTATTTTTTCCAAATTATATATTTGCGTACAATTTCTGATTTTTGTGTACAATTTTTAATTTTTGCGCCCAAACAACTACTTACAATTTATATAAATTTGCGTACAAAATATAGAAATTTGCGTACAATTTCTAATTTTTGCATACAAAAAGATTTAAACCTAATGTATTTTACCAATCCATTCAACAAAAACAGCCAAGCTAGAAAAATAAATTTTCGTGTTTTTGTACTTTGTGCTTTGAGGTGAATATACCGTTGTGAGTGATTCAAATAAATTAAAAAGACTCACCAATGATAAGAATATGCTGTCTCTTTTCTTTTCTCTTTCTATGATGTGGTTGTATCGAATGTGTTGATATTACGCCACGTTAAAAGCTGAATTGATCTCAGCTAGCAAATCTCAATTTTAACCAATACTTATTTTGCCATCGCGATTATGTTTTCATTTTTTATTTATCCTTTCCTATCACTACTGCGAACTTATTGATAAAAATGAATCGAATATTCAGTAGACATTTCAAATATTTATAAGATCGTATGTATCTTTGAATCTTGCAAATATCTCATAAATATCAAAATATCTCATAAATGTTCCTTAGAATTACTAAATATGTATATATTCAAAAAGGGTTATTTCTCCCTAGTTCCCAACCAGCATTATGATCACATCACTTCCTCGTTCCGTTCGGACGTCATCAATCCATTTTGAGGTTTGATGAAATGAATTAGCATTCGTAATATCGTACACAACTACAGCTACGGTTGAATCACGAATATATGATGGGATCAATGATCTGAAGCGCTCTTGGCCTGCTGTATCCCATAATCTGCAAGTTGACATAAATGAAAAACGGAACAACTGGGTTAAAAATAATTGAAACACCTATAATTTTATTAAATATATTTGACAGACTATTCGAAATCAAACACTTACTGTAAACGTACTGTACGATCTTCTAAGTACATGGTTTTGGACAGAAAATCGATACCTATTGTCGCTTGGTACGTGTTATCGAAACTGTCGTACATAAATCGGGTGATCAAAGATGTTTTACCAACACTTTGTTCTCCCAAAAAAACCAATTTAAATTTCCGTAATGGATTACCGAAGTCACCACTAGTCGACATTTTTCGTTTCACGTTTTGTACAAGAATTTCTCACTACTTTTGTTCGAAGTGTTATGAACAAATATGAAGTTGATTTCTCATTAGATGCTTTAGATTTAGTTTATAGAATTTGTATTAATAGCAATTCAATTTTTTCTAAAACTCTTTTTTCAATTAAATGTCCAATTCACTAATAAAAGTAATAATATAATGACACGTCAAAGCGATATTGGCGTTGTCCATACACATTGTGAATGTCAAAATTATAAAAGTTCAAATACCTTCTGAAAGTAGCGACATCTAGAATATCTCCACGAAATGGGGTGAACACAAATTCTAATAAAATTACTTTATTTAATTATTTTGATATGATTTTTTTAAACTTTATCATCTTTCTTAATTCTATTTTTATTATCCTGTTAAATTCATTTTAAAAAACGAAAGCTTTTCAAGGGACAAACAGAAACAAGATTTTATATTTTCTTTTCGTCATACTACTGGCACTAACAATTCTTCTCCAAACAGCTTTGAACATGACTTTCTAAATCATTCAATTCCACATAAATGACTGAGCATATTGGACATGAAAATTGTTTCATATTATTTGTTTCTACATTGCTTGATGAAGCATTTGATGTAAGATTAGCACCTGATGTCTTAGAATAACTGGAATTTAAGAAAAAAAAATCTTATAAGATTTAATGGATAATATAAGATTAAGCATCATTAAAAAAAGAAACTAGAAAACAGAAAATTTACTGAGATTGTGCTTCATCTATCAATGCTTGATTTCGTTTTTTCAACATGTTGATATTTGCAATCATCTGTTCTCTTTCACTAGCCATCTCTTCACGCTGCTTCCTTTCAAGATCAAAGTCATTTCGGAATACCTCACACTAAATAAAATTAAAAAAAAAAAAAAAAAAAAAAAATGAACAAAAATTACTATATTTACCTTTTTTATAATATTTTCATCAGGTATTAACCTGTGTTTGAATAACACTCGATTTTTCACGGTATTTAGCTATTGTGGCATTGGCCTGTTCAAGTTCCTGTTGAAAACATTCATTCTTCTTTTTAAGGGATGCAATCTCCATTGTTGCATTCTTGAAAAGCTCCTGAATTGCTAATAATTTAATATTTGCTTCTTCATGAGCCTCCTCAGCTTCTACGTTTTTAGCAATAATATTTGCCAATTCCAGCTTAAGACTTTGAATTTCCTTTTCTAGCTGTTCTCTCTCCAAATTTGTATTAGAAAAAAGTTCTTGTTCACTCTGCATAAATTTTTTTTTGTTCAGGTCCGCTAAGTGTTGCAAATCAGCTACCTTGGATTGAAGATCGTAATTCTGCTGAAATAACTAAATGCATACATAAAATATATCATATATTTTTGTGCATATTAAACAATACTAACTTCATCATTAATATCACGAAATTTGTTCAATTCTATCTCATGATTTTTTTTCAGTTCCTTGACATCGTTTTGCCAATTATTAACCAATGTGTACTGATGACGCATTGTCGCATTTGTCCGTTGAAGAGCATCTATTTTAATGAGGCATATTTTATTTCATTTTAATGTTCATTACCTGAAAAGTTACCTTTCAAATTGTTACGCTCTTGGATTAAACTTTTCCATATTTCAACATCATCCTTTTGGTTTGAAACTTCTAAATACCTCTTCAAAAATATTGACACGAATTAAAATTAATTTTTTTCAAAGTATCTAGAGTGTATACCTTCATTTTATCGCAATTTATATTACCAAGAAGAAAACTTTGAGCTAATGTGACTTTTGGTAGCGATTGTCCATGGGAGTTCATTTCAGCAGTTAAATTACTGATCGCTGGACACGAATTGATTGACGTCATTTCAGTTCCAACATTTAATTTTATTGATGATTTAGGGAATATGTTAGTATTATTTGGTCCGGTAATATTATTATCTATAACATGACTTGCATCTGTATTGGATGATGAATCCATAGATTCCAAAAGACTAAACTGCAACATCGATGGAGTTTCCTCGAGTACAATGAACGAATCATCATTGAACGAATGTTTTGACATTGTATAATTTTTATCAAATATCACTTGTTGTTCCTAATTTAGCTTACGATATTGTTAATTATCAATTGTTTAACACGCAATTTATTAGATGCTTTTCCAAAAAATATTGATAGTAACAAAAAAAATTTTGAGAGCTCGAAGCTGTTGTTTTGATAAAATGACAACACGCGATATCAATTAATCCTATCTACGAACAAATATTCGAGTATATACCGATGAACATGAAATTGGTGCTATACGTATGAAAATGGTTTACATTGCCACAAAATTTCAATGGAAACGGTTACTTTGTCCACAGTATACACTGTGTCCCGCGCAGACCTACATTTATTGTATAGGGATTTTTGGATAGGAAAAATCCGATTGTGCTAAAAATTAATCCCAAACTATTGAAATAATTATAATATTGATTTATACAAAATGAATTTTAAAAAAATCAATGAAATATTGTGAATGTTCAAATGTGTAACACTCGAACGTGTAAAGTACTTTTGAAGAAGTACTTATCCGAATACACTCTTACGAATACTTATATATTACTTCAAATAACATTATAAAGAATAGACTTACAGCTTGACATAGCATTTTACTTGGCATCCACTTTTGAGGCTTGGACTTGAATTTTCTTTATTTATGACAAAAGGTGAAAGTTTCATGCGAAATCTCAGTAGAGTAAAAACGAACTAATAATAATAAAAATTTAAAAAAATAAATGAAATATTGAATAATTATGTGTAAAATATTAATTCAAATTAATATTTAGCGCCTTTATGAAAATCAAACACAAAAAAAAATTTAAAAAACAATAAATAAAACTATATTGTTTGGAGACGCGTCAAATTTCAAACCTCAAGTCTCAAAACGTCATGAATTCTAAATCAAGCTTCAAGTCTCAAAACGTCATGAATTCTAAATCAAGCCTCAAGTCTCAAAATATCATGATTTATTCCAAGTCTCAATGGAAAAAATCAGAAATATGAATGGAGGTGCCACATTGTCATTTTTTTTTTACCTTTGTCAGTCCTTTCTTTGTTTAAAGATGAAAAAATTAGTCGATTGCACGTAGTGCATTTTTCTAAAGAAAAATGAAAGATTTTGAATGTAAACAACGAATGCACTTAGCGCAAAAGCGTATATAGGCATACGTATTATTCGTACAGTGCAGAATCGTAAAGTCTTTTGTTTTAGATAAAAAATGTCAACAAATGGAAATGATTACCTTTTTGTATCACATAGCATATATTGTTTTGATGACATTGTATTTGAAAAATATACATACACCTGTTTAAAAGTAAGCAATAAATTTGACTAAAAGATAAACTGTTGAATTTGCCTGTTGCTATGTAGAATTTTAGATAGAAACGTAGAATATTGGAAATAAGTAAAAGCTGTACCATTGCGAATGGTTTCTTTTATGTATTTGTGTGTGTGTGTGTACTTCGCTTTCTTTCTTTCCCTTTGTTTTATTTATCATTATTAAAACACTAAACGAATTGAAATCAAGAAGAACAGAGTTTTACTCATACGTAAAGACGATTTTATACATTAGAGTAATAAAATATTTAATTTTTTCCAATTGAATTGTTTTGTTGAAAAAAAATTATTGAAGAAATTGATTTTTTTCAGAATACCGAAGCTGGGTGAAGAAAAGAATCAAAAGAATATTAATCAAAATGGAGTCGCAGATGCAGTCTTTTGTTGAAGAAGAGAGTATGGCTGATGTAAATGTCTGCTCATCAACAAGCTAGTTTCTAGTTTAGCAATTGCTAGTGATCATTTGGAGAGAATCGCTCAGTTTGCATTAAGATTTAAATCGATAAAGAATGTGTGTTTGATTTTATATGGGAATCGAATTCATGGTATTGAAGAAATTCTGAACAAATGTGAAAAATGTGAGATATATATTGGTTTTAATGGACTAACCATTGATATATATGAGACGGTTCTCAAGTTTTGTACAAATTTAAAACATTTTAGGTTAAGTCCATTTGTGACTTGTTCACTTGAAAATAACAATTGGCTACTTCATGAATATATTAATTTAGAAAACTTGGATTTGTACTCAGAATCACACGCACAGCTATCGTTTGATGCGATCCGAACATTTTTCACATTAAATAAAAGAATTCGAAAGTTTCAAACCTGTTTTGATTGTCTTTGGAATTGTCGACATTGGATCATGAATTCCGATATAAATTTGGATGAACTTTCAGTTAATATAAATATGACGTTTAGAGAATTGGTCAGAGAACACATCGATTTCTTGAAAATGCTGTATGAGCAGGGTTTTTATAAACATTTAGTACTAAACTCAGTACAATTATTGTATGGTGATAGCTCTAAGTTACTTGAATTTTGCTCACCTCTTACGCTGAAAATAGTTACGTGTCGTTCATTACATCCTGCATTAGAGTTAAGAGAATTAAAAGTTCATAGTACTAATGATGGTTTTGTTGATCCAGAAATCCTTTTGGCCAACAATATTTCGAACATTGAGAAGATTCATTTTTACCGTTTGAAGGCCGAACATATATTACTATTTGTTCAGAAATGTGTGAAATTATGGGAAATAAAATTGATATTCTTGATGATGTTAATTCATTCGATTCCGTAGCGTTGAATAAAGAACGAAAGAAATTAGTTGGGGCAGGGATTATTACAATTTATTTTAATAAACTCGACTATAATAGATTAGTGAATATGGTTTATTGTGAGCTTATTAAAATCAAAGTACTTGAAACGTCTTATGAATGATTCTATTACTAAGTAACCTTTTATAGATATATTCTAACCAATTCAATAGAGAAGTTCATTTTCCATCAATATTTTTGGCTTTTACATTTAAATTTCCGTCTTCCGTTAAACATTTAAAACAAATAAAATGTAACTGATGCATTTCGTTTCATATGCTACAAATATAATTGTTATAATAGTAAAAATCAGTAGTTTTTTGAAAATTGACAATAAATATCAGTATATTTTTCACATTCTTTAAAAAAATTAGTATAATTCAAAAAATTAGTTTTTATTTAATTGAGAGAGAAAAATTCAAGTTCACAGTCAAAAAGGTTTAGAATTATGGAACATTTTGAATAATAAAATTTTTTCACTTGTTCGATAAATATTGTCTTTTGAATGACTTGGCCTATTTCGTTTCTGACTTTGACAGTTGGAATGTCAAATATTGGAAAGAAAAGAGTATTCCGTATGTGTTTTTCGTAATTCACATATTTTTTTGTTTGCATACACGGCATCGATGAATATACATTTATAATATAAAGCCATACAATGTACAAATGAAAACTTTACCAATGGCAACTATAAGGACTGTGAACAAGACCGTATTAGTTGCTGCTTTTGTTGATTCATTTAAAAAGAAAAATACAAAATCTTCCGGTTGTTTCGCATACAATGTCACATTCCAAATGAATTGCACACATTTACATTCCTAATGCTCACACGCACACACGCACACACGCACACAATGAAAGAAAAACACAACTTTGTTGCATAACTGCAAAACATATATTATTTTACATGCATTCGTCGAGCATAGGAGGTAACAACAAACAAACAAAATAGACTTGAACGTTGTGTTCTTTTTCAATAAGAAAAAAAGTGAGGAAAAATGCCACTTGAACTATTTTATTTATTTTTTCTATTGTTTTAATTTCTTTTTTTTTAAATATGCTTGTGATCGAATCGTGGCAGAAAGAGAAAGCGAACGAAAGTGAGAAGAGATGAAAAAAGAAAGAGTAACGCTAAAAATTCAAATCATAAAATTTGCAAAAAAATCGAACGTTCGAAATATATCAATAATTCGCATAGCTGGATTTTTCACTCAGACAGTGTGTGCACAAATACAACATCGCACTCACATCTAGTGTGCGACGCACAATATTTTATTTATTTATTTATTGCACCGCCAAAACTGGCTGAATATTATATACAAAATTATTACAAAATTACTAAAAAGAAATCGCAGATCAACTAAAATAAATTATCCGGTAAAATAAATAGTTTCCTTTTTTTAAAGGTCATTACGATTAATTGAATCTGTGAATACAGTCTTAATGAGATTAGCATATTTACATATTTGTGTAATTGGAGCATTCGAGTTCATACTTAAAGCAAAATTACAAATTCTAAATAGTTCTGCGTTACGGAAATTATGAGGATTAGGGTTGATATAAAATAGGTTTTTTACAAATGGACAATGAATTTGATCCGTCATAAGATCAGCAAAATTAATTCTACGACGGTTTAGTCTAATCATGTTTAGAGTATTCAGGCCGCCATCATACGACAAAATTTGGTAATTGTTTAATGCATTTGGGTATTCGCGAAGAGCATACATTGTGAACTGTCTTTGAATGCTTTCAATCATGGTGGACTTTGTTGATGGAATATTTAGCCATACTGCACACGCATAATCCAGATTTGATCGAACAAATGCCGAATATATTGCTTTTAATGTTGATTGATCGTCTATTTCACGACAGAAACGTTTGACAAAACCCAGTTCGGAGCTTGATTTTGAAATGACTAGGTCAGAATGGGGCTTGAAACCAAGGCGATGAAACGAGGTGCACGTAGTGGCTATTACGCGCCCGAATGTGCTCTCGGTAGCACAAATATGTGTTCTCAATGGTACAAAAGGACGCGTAGTAGGCACTACGTGCGCTTCGTTTCATCGCCATGCTTGAAACTAAGTCCAATATGCTCATTATTTTTGTATCCTCGCTTGCTTATTTTTATGAATAATGACTGATTTGCAAACGAATGAAGATTTTATTTTTAAGTCAAAAAATATAAAGGCGTGTGCACGCACACGAAGAACACAAGCATATTGTAACGAATCGACTTTGTTCGACATTTGAAATTTGAAAACCTCTTCGTTTATTGTTTTGTGTTCTTTTGGTTAATGATCAGCGAAAGCCAACAACGTACCAAAACTATTACCTTTGCCTTCATGGTTTCAATATGAGCATTGAAATTAAGTTCCTCATCTGTTGCCTTTGAATTTAGTTGATCATTCATTGTATTGAAAAAGACTCGACGCATTTTTGATCTTTTGTTTACATTTGGAAAGCTTCTCCGCTTGCCATCGTTCAAATTCCATCCGTTGAGATGGTGTTGTATAGGGAGAGTTCACATCTAATTTGCGCAGAAGTGACCAAAATAAGATATAAAAGCGGAATGAAAAAAGGCATTCAAAGACATTGCTGCTGTCAACTTTAGAAAACAACGTTGATATGCGTGTATGTTCATCGTTAGGGAATTATTTTGAATGGCGATGAAATCGATTTAAAAAAAGGGGAAATCTACTACTCAACCGTTGTTCAAATAATTCAATATAGTACAAAAATATTTCTGAAAAACTCAAGGCAATACAAATCAGTGTAGTAAAATGAACAATATTTCTTCGCCATAATATTGGTATTATGATTGGGAATATTTTGCATTTCATTGAATTGATTTGAATTGCTTTATTTATTTATTTATTTATTTATTTCACCGCCAAAACTGGCTGAATACAATTTGGTACATCGAGATCAAAGAAACTAACTAATATCAAAAACATCATTAGGAACAGCAAACAATTTTCTTTTAAATTCATTTCTATTAGTAGATTCAATAAATAAAGTTTTAATAATATTCGTATATTTACAGATAAGCGTAATAGGAGCATTTGTGTTTCTACTTAATAAATTATTTGAAATTCTATAAAGTTCCGCATTACGAAAATTGCGTGGATTAGGATTAACATAAAAAAAACTTTTTGCAAATGAATAATGAATTCTATCGGTTCATAAGTCATACATAAATAATAACACGAAATTAATTCTGCGACGACTGAGTGTTAGAAATTAACACAAATCTAAAATGTTTGAAATGATAAGTCGATTGGTTTCACTTAAATTAATTATTATTTCCATTCCTACTTGCTAAACAATAAATTGATTTAATTTAACTTAATTTATTTACAAAAAAAAAGATTTATGTGTTGCTGATTAATTTATGCAAATTTACAATGAAAAGATGAAATTGACCAAATGATTGAAAACACGACTTGATACGACGACGACTGGAACAAGAAGAGAACGAAAACTCAACTTGCACTTTTTACATGCGGATTTTGACATGTGACTTACATTTGTCAAATTGTCAAATGCAATTCTCAATTCGCTCAATTCACACAAGTGGTGAATAATAACAACCTTTCAATTCGAAGTTGTAACACTGAGTCTAGTCATATTCAACGATTCTAGGCGATCATCATAGGAAAAAATACGGTAATTGTTCGAATCATTCGGATACACGTGGAGCACATACATTGTGAAATGATGTTGAATTCTTTCGATGAAATCAGATTTATTTGAAGCAGAGAGGAAAATAAGCCGTTTTTCTGTTCAAAACGGTTAGTCAAGATTTTTTTTGGTTAGTCAAAAAAAGGACGCAATATCATAAATTATTTTTCTGAAGAATGATCGTGTTTATATCTTCTTATTACAAACAGTTAGAAAAGAATCAATAGATACAAAGTCTGGCTTAAGAAAACGCCATTCAAACTAGAAAACATACGATTGCAGTTTTCATTTATCATTTTGAATCAAAGTGATGATTTTGATTTTGGAATGGTGATTTTAATTGTTTTCAAATGGCAATTGTTTGTTCATTGGCCAAAATCAATCACAGCGTATATTGGAATATTACGCACAGCATTCGTGTCTGAGAGCCATAAGAGGCTTGTTCAAATATATTCGTTTTGATTTCTTGTGTATGTAGTGACATAAAATAGGTCTGCTATAATTTATCCACAATTTTTTTGTTTATACACAATACAAACAAAAAATGACGTCACTACAAGCGTCCAAACAAGTGTATGCTGCGTTTGTGTACAGTCGTGTACGTCGAATCGTTCGTTCGTGTAAAATTATTAATCCTTATTCTAAATGAATTGACAACCGTTAATCGGAGATGTTCGTAGCGTCGCACTAAGCGACATTACATAGATCGTATATAATAGGATACTTTGTTACACGACTTCGGTCCATATACATTTTGGAGTCTCAGTGCAATAGAGCGAGTCAAAGTGTGCAAATGAAAAAATGTCGAATCGACCATTGCAACAAAAGAACTTGAATTTTTTTTTCGTTGGGCGAAAGAGAAGATTATCTAATGATTCAGAAATAGGTAATGAAACATTGCGATATTGTTTCGGGTACATGACTTTGTACCCCAGAACGGATATCCGTTCTGTTTTTCCGGAAACGGAACGGAAACGGACACGGATAGAAAATGAACAATGAAACAAAAAAGAATAGAAACGGGACGGGACGGAAACGGAATATGAACGGATATGAATGGAACGGAACGGATTTGGATGCGGATCCGAAAACGGATTCTTAGACGAATGGCATTCATTCATAAGATGGACTTCTCTACACAGGAATCCGAACCCGAAAAGTACATTTTATTGCCACGGAAATAAATCTACAATTTATCTTTCTCATCATCATTGATGCGGTAGTCAAATTGTTTTATTATTGTTCAACCAAGAAATATGATTAGCGTACTATTTCTCGACTCAAAGCTATCAAGCTAACAAGAAAACTACGTATATCACAATGGACAATTTTCCATACACTAAAATTCAGTTATTTATATATGTAATGCAAGAGCCTAATTTTATATTCACAAATATGTTTCAGATGATATGATTTGAAGTGTCACAAACGAATCAATTCAATATGAAAAACAAACATAAATATTCCATTATATCGAATTAAAAAAAAGATACCCAGAGTAACGGAAAACGGATACGGAAACTGATACGGAAACGGATACGGAAACGCATTTTCTATAGGGGCTGATAATTAAAAAGAATGGCCCAATATTTGTCAAATATTACGCATATAAGAACGTATAAGTGTAAATAAACAAATAAGCAATATGGAAAACAATGAAACGAATAGTTCTCAGCACCTAGCACCTTTCCGTTCGCTCATATAAAATACATCTTTGGAATCAAATTGGGTTCAACTTCACTGTTGTCAGGCAAATAATTTAGTAGCTAATATTTGTGTATTCTACAAAATGTACACAAAGAGGAATTAATTTGGATTCAATATCACCCGAGCTGCTAAAACAAATAGACATAATCGAAAACCCTGGAACATGAAAAATGAAAGATTCAATGTTAGACACTAGGTTAGATATGATTCACTTTTTTTTTTCATCGATGAGATGCATATTGTTCATGGACTACTTTAGATAATGAAAAACTTGTTACATATTGCAATAAAACTTTCACTAAAAACAACTTAAAGCAGTTAAAACCAGATATTGTGAAAAAATTTACCGTGACAGAGTTCGGAATATTTTTTGCAGGTGTGTTAAGTCCGGAAAAAAAAAATCCCAATTTAAGAAAAAAACATGTGCAATTAATATGTACGAAATGTGTACTTTACGTACATGTAATTTTTGGAATTGTGTACTTGGAAATATTTCGAGAAAAAATGTGTACTAAAATCACGTTTTGTAAAACTTTCACAAAAATTAATATTTCTTGAAACGGATTTCACTAGAAATATGTACGAAATATGTACTTTCTATTGCACTAAGAATTATTTCATTTTGTTTATAATTGTAATGTGTACGGGAAATGAAAAACTTGAACCATGTACTAAAATTACGTTTTGTAAAATTTTCACAAAAATTCAAATTTCCTGAAACGGATTTCACTAGAAATATGTACGAAATGTGTACTTTATGAAAAGATAAGAATTTTTCATTTTTTTTTATTTTTCTAGAAAATATTACATTTTATTTATTTCTTCAATTATATTTTTTGACAATTTAGAATGATATATATTTTGATGGATTCTTCCTCATTCAGTATGCCGTCGATGAATTGGGTTATGTAATCATTCATTTCAATCAATTACCTCTGTAAAAACAAGAAAATCATTGATATTCATTGGAAATTTATATAAAAAAAATCATTCATTCTTTGAGCCACAAGAAAAACTTGAATAATTACTTTTCACTTGTCTGTAATCAAAATAAAAATTTGAAGAAAAAAACATTATTAGATTTGTACGGAAATAAAAGATGTTCTATGAATTGACCAATCAGACGCGATGAGCCATGTCATATGAAATATAAAATGAAAAAAATTCAACATTAGGACAAATATTTAAACAAATACAATACCTGTAATATAAGAGAAAAACTGGATGAATAGATTTTCTTTCGCTGATTGTCTTTGCTTGTGTTGGGTGACAGTCGTCATATGTGTACCAAAATCCATCACTGCGGAGCGAATGTGCAATAAAATGTCCTGGTGCCTTTTTTATTATTCCTCGAAGTAAATATTTATCATCGTGTATCATCAGTTCCTTTTGGATTTCGCTAATTTTCATTGAATGCTGATAAATTCCATCCAAATCAAGAACTACCGCAGGATTGAATGTTTGTGTTCTATTTAATTTTTCCATGGTGTCACAATTTTTGCAGACTTTTTGATCTTTTTTCAATTTCAATGATGGTTGTATATTTTTGAGCTCAAGATCATCATATCGTAATGGTAAACTGACCAAGCACTTTCTTGTGTTATTTGAACACGATGAACAGCGTTTTTCTTCGATTATCGAATACAGATAAACATTTTCCTTGCACAAAGCAGTAAACATATCCATCACACTCATATAACAATCTAGCTGGATTGTTTTACGATTAATGATGCTTTTTTCCGCAAATACTGAATGCAGCATTTTTTCTCTTCGGTAGAGTAAATCTTCCATATCATGCCAATTGCAAAAATCTGATAGAAGTCTTGCAAATTCGTTGGAATTATTATTGTCAATACAATTTTGGAATAATGGAGAATCCATATAACAAGCAGCATATAATTGAAATATAGCATCGAATGGACATGTATTGTTTGTAATCAATGAATGATTCTTCTTCTTTTTTCCCCAAATATTTGCGTTCATAATAGTGCGAATTCGGCCTAGTTCTTTCACCGGCTCCAAAATACTGGTCGTTGTAAGACGGGATAATTTTTCTCTTTTTATGTCTAGATTTAAATTCCTCCAATTTTCTTGAGGTTCATCACACGTTAAATCATTATCCATATCGATGAATTCGTCTATTGCTTTTCCCTTTTTCGGTTCATGCATTTTTTTTTCTAGTGACCCGAAGTTTTCCTCTATATCGTCGGCAACAGCCTGCTGTTCTTGTGTATTTTTTTAACGATTGTTTGTATTGAACGGCCATTTAAATTACCAATATATCGACGCGTAAATACATCAACTCTTATGTTCTTTTCACTGGAAAAAAGTACATTTTTGACAATATTAAATTCAGATTCTGTTGTCGCTGATGAAGGATTTTTGTTGGTTGAATTAAAGCAACTCATTAATATGTTGCTAAACATATGCATTTTTGTTAAAAATTCACAGACTGTTTTTTCGAATCCTTCTGCGTAAAATGGATTTTCTGTCATAGTTGAGGGTGCTTCATCAAGTGACTCATTTAGTCTTTCATTCACATATTCATCCTTTACTCTAAATTTGATATTTTCAATCCATTTACCAAATTTAGATTCACCTTTTTGTACGCTTACATTAGAGTCTTCGTCTTTCTTCTCGCTTTTGATATTTACACTCGATTCAAATATCTCATCAATATCAGTACAATGTGTATCAGTCAGTTTTTTTAAAGACATCATTGCATTTGTCACATATTCATAGCGATTCAATAAAACAATGAACATATTTTCAATTAAAACTTCTGCTAACTTAATGTCGTCGTTCAACAACAAGAAACCAAAAATTCGTGTATACATTTTTTTTTTGTTGCGATCCAAACTTGAAAACATGTTTGTAATTTATTTGACTATATGGTTGCGATCCAGTCGCTGATATGCAGCTGGTGGTTCAGCGCTGTTGAATAGTGCGTCAAAACATTTGTTATCGTATTCAGTCATCGACTGACATTGACTGAATGCTTGAGTGCAAGCTAACAATAAAGCGGCAGAGTTATCTGTAATGATTTCATTTACAGTCTTACACAGTACTTAAAATTCTAATACTTCTATATGAAATTCCATATAGAGGAGACGCCCATACGTAATTCCATATGAACGTATTACTTTCATACGTCATTTGCCAATAAACGAATAAGTATGAAACGCATGACATTTCTATGTTTACTGTGTTTCACAATGCTTGCTGTTTGTGAATATTTAAAATTATACAGTGTTTATTATCGTGAAAAATGTAAAAATGGATTATATTTTAAGAGTTAAATATCAAGATGAAAAAAAATTCATCACTTTAAGTGAAGATAAATTAGATTGTAAAAAGTTCGTTGATAAAGGTATAAATAAATATGAAAATCATTGTTAGAATATCTACTGCATTTGATCGTTTATTTTGTAGGTCTTTCGATGTTCGGAGTTAAAATCCATGAACAAAGCACTGTTTATTTATCACACAATTTTTCTTCACACAAATAACAGAATAAATTCATTTTTGCTTCAAGAAATTATACTTTTTAAATTTGGTTATGTTTTTTGATTGCTTTTTTTTGGATCTGTCAATTTTGAAAAAGTTACTGGAAATACATATAAAAATAATACGTTTATATGGAGTTACGTATGGGCGTCTCCACTATATGGAATCTCGTATAGAAGTATTAGAATTTTAAGTACTGTGTAGTAGCACTTGAAGAAGTGCGCTTCCATGTATCCAACATAGCACGAATATTCGGTGCATCATGACGTTGTGTATGTACTTGATACACAGGTTCTTTTGCATTTGTTGTATGCAATTTTATGACATATAAAAATATGGGCTTGTATCTTCCATATAACATGGAATAGCTCGATGTTTTCGGCTTTTGAACAGGCACTCCACTACTGTCTAAAGAAATTATAATCCGTTTTCGATTGGTTTCAATTCGTAATAGCTCCTTCTGATAAGGTGTGGAAAATATGCATTCGAATGGATCCAATCCTATATTTTCAATAGTATTCTGGTAGCGTTCTGTGTATTTCATCTCACGTATTGATATAGTGGGATCTTCATGAAATATGAGTTCATTTGTTTGTTTGGATTTCATATATCGAAGAGTTGACACATTGGGAAGAAATGGTGGCTGTGTATCACCAATTCTTAAGTATTTATTAGCTAATTTGGCTACTACAACTGCTGCTTTATCTGTTTTCTACATATCCAGAATTTCTTTCTTTTCTTCGCCACTGATAACATATTTCTTATCATGATACACATCTTTGTTAAAGTCGGAAATCTGCACGGTTAATAATTTATGATTGCTTTCTGTGAAAGCAAATAATTTCGCTGAACATCCTTGTTGTAAGCAATTATTATTGACTGTAAATTCATTGGCTGCCATGCGAGGTCTTCCGACCGTCCATACGCAAGGGATTCTCGACATTGTGAAAACCAATTTTCTGAAAATCGGAGCCCACTCTTTGCTCGGTTACAAGTGGAATCCATTGATGTCGATTTTAAATTCTTGGTGCTTTTGTGAATGAAGTTTGTATTTATCATATGTATCACACATATAGTCATTGAATGTCGATTCTTTTTCTATATCTTCTACTAAATGTGGCATTCGTTTACCGAAATAACGCTTTGCGGAAATATAAACAGCTTTATTGTTAGTATTTCCAACCTCTTCAGCAATCTGTTGATAAATATTTGTTTTACTTGGCAATAAAATCTTGTCATTTTTCACGATTTCATGGGTAAATTGATTAAATTTGGCGTGCAATTGTTCAGTTTTATTCAAAAACTTTGGTCCTCTCTTTCGTGAATTTGATTCGATAGATGGTGGAGAGATTTTACATTCATTAGAATCATTCGTATTTGGTTGCGTATTATTTTCATATTGATCATCTAAACAATATATAATTCCCTAGTAAATGAAATTCAGCCAATTGATGTTGTAATATTACCTTCACTTATTTCACCTACACTCGATGTGTCGCTTCCGTATACTTCGTGGTAGAATTTTGAGGTGCGAGATTTTAATTTCCTCTCGCAAATTGATTCTTCTGATGTTAAACCACTTTTACTTTTTATAAATGTTGAACTGTTTGCACCTAATTCTGTTTCAGCTACGAAAAAAACGCTAATCATGAGCAGGAAATTCTCATATAAAATCGAAGCTGATACTTACTGCGCTGATGCTTTTTATCGTGTTCTAAAACTATGCTGTCTCCCTCTTTAATCGAAAATATTTTTTTACATATTTTACAATATGCCTTAAATTGGTTATCGGGAACGGTATTTATCCAAGGATAAATAGATTTCCAGATTCTTTTGAAGGTTGGATTTCTTGATGCCATTTTTGCTATTCACTTGTGCACAATTGAAAAACTTGTGAAAAAATTAATCACTGACAAAATGAAAGACATATGCCATGTAGTCAGAAAAAGTTTATACTTCGTGTAATTATAATTCATAAACAAAAAGTGTATTTTCGAGATGTACGAAAAGAAATAAACAAAAGAAAAAAGTGTGTGCACAAAAATATATTCCCAATAAATGATATTGATAAAGATATAATATGTCATCATATTTCCATTCTTTTTTGTTAGTTTCGCGAGCACATTAACTCAAATTCAGCATATTCGATTCAGAATGAGACATCAAATAATTCGTTGTTATCAACGCTCATTATAATAATGATATCTCGTGAATTAAAAAATCAGCAAAATCGAAAATGGTACAAAAAATACAATGCGGTATTTTTTCTCTTTTGTCGAAATCAACAATAATTGACAAATAATTTGCAAATGATAATGTCTCTGTGTGTGCTGCCAATCGAATAAAGCATTTATAGCCAAATAATTTCGAAATGAATGTTTATCATTTGAAAATATTGTTTATGTCTACAGTCTCCAAAAATATTTCTGGCTTTCGTAATTCTTCTTTTATACATAGATCGCAGGAATTCATTTGTAAACGATAACTGCAAAAGACGCACACAGACGGGTGATACGCAGTTTTACTGCACAATTTTGCAGAGAAGAGTTTTCTGCACAAAACAATACAAAATGTGCGGAAAACTGGCACAAATTTGTTCCATTTCTCAAAATTTTTTTGTACCATATTAATTGCAAATACTGTATATTTTTCAGTGATTATCAGAATCAGATTCATTTTTTCCAAAATTAAAAAATTAATTTTTTTCCAAAAAATAAGTAAATTAAAATAAATAATTTTCAGTCTGCTATTTAATAGGCGGTATTCGATAGGATAATTATGCGCACTGATTTTTGTATGAAATTCTATATGGGAAGTTCTGGAATTCAGGCTAAATCCTGAGAATCCATGGATCAGCCTAGGCATATGACACTTTTATAAATAGGTCTCGAAATTTTGTTCGCCACAGGGCAAAATCCATTTATTTTTCCCATTTTCCAATCGGAAAAGCGTGAAAAATCGATCGAAAGATTTTTTCTCCTTTGAAATGCAGATTTAATTTGATAAGTCAAAAATAATTTTTTCTCATTGAATTTAAATGTGCAAATAGCGCCTATCGATCTATTAAATAGCAGACTGAAAATTATTTATTTTAATTTACTTATTTTTCGGACAAAATTAATTTTTTAATTTTGGAAAAAATTAATCTGATTCTGATAACCACTGAAAAATATACAGTATTTGCCATTTATATGGTACAAACAAATTTTGAGAAATGGCACAAATTTGTGCCAGTTTTCTGCACATTTGTGCCAGTTTTCTGTATTGTTTTGTGCAGAAAATGTTTCTCTGCAAAATTGTGCAGTAAAACTGCGCATCACCCGTCTGTGTGCGGGTAAATTAGATCAGAATAATTATGTTTTATGTCAAAAAAGTCATCAAAAATGATATTAAATCAATAAAATCATTGAGATTTTATTTTGATTATGGTTTTTCTTCAAGACAATTCAAATATTGGGACGCACTGGAAAAGAAAATGAGGCATACATAAAGATTTAGCTTCTCTTCTTTCGATTATAGTTGTTCAAATTGTTTACAGTGAATGTCAGCTGTATTTGAATAATAGAGACGTAAATTCCAAAATAAATCTCAGCATACTTTAGTGTCAATGTGACGCTTTAAAAATTTTTCATGTGCATATAGCTATATAACTATAGTTCGAAGTAATCTCTTTGATATTTTTTATTAATTAGGTATTCGCAATTTGTGATTCATTCAGATTTATTTATAACAACTCGAATCCGTCGATATAAATTCAATTTGATTACATAAATAAATATGGTGTTTATATTATAGAAATAGACACACTCTCAGCATAATTTAATGTCAATGTGAGCGTTTTCAATTTTGTTCATGTGCATATAGTTCGAAGTATTCTCTTTAATATTTGTTATCCATTGAGAGATTCATTCAGTTTTGAATCCGTCACTAAAAATTCAATTTGATTGCATAAATAAAAATGGTGTTGATATTATAAGAGAAGACACGAAGGAATAATTAACAGTCAACAGCCAGAATCGGAACAATAAAGAGACTTTCAAATTATCGCATTTTGCTGAAAAAGAACACAATTCTCGTTTGAAATTTTTATATGGAAAGTGTCGTTTTGGTGAAACATGTCTTTGTTTTCAAAAATTCTCAACGAACTGGTGCAGTATGTTGCTGCCAGTATCATCGCGATGGGAATCGAAAAAGCCTTTGAGGACTCAAACGTTGATGAAAAATCGGTTGTGGGTGATATTGCATCGGAAATAAAACGACTTTCGTCCGAAGACTTAGCATTATCCAGTGCAATGACAGAATTTAAAATCGTAACTTTCACCGCAATTGGTGTCATGGCCGTTCTTGTTTTATTAATAATTGCTGCCAAAATGTATGCACAAGTCATCGTGAAGCGGAGCACGAAGAAATTCGTCCATGCTCTTGAAAAAGCATAAAATTAAGGTAATTTATTAATTATTCAAGTTTTTCTAGTGGCTCAAAGAATGAATGATTTTTTTTATATAAATTTCCAATGAATATCAATGATTTTCTAGTTTTTACAGAGGTAATTGATTGAAATGAACGATTACATAACCCAATTCATCGACGGCATACTGAATGAGGAAGAATCCATCAAAATATATATCATTCTAAATTGTCAAAAAATATAATTGAAGAAATAAATAAAATGTAATATTTTCTAGAAAAATAAAAAAAAATGAAAAAAAATGAAAAATTCTTATCTTTTCATAAAGTACACATTTCTAGTGAAATCCGTTTCAGGAAATTTGAATTTTTGTGAAAATTTTACAAAACGTAATTTTAGTACATGGTTCAAGTTTTTCATTTCCCGTACACATTACAATTATAAACAAAATGAAATAATTCTTAGTGCAATAGAAAGTACATATTTCGTACATATTTCTAGTGAAATCCGTTTCAAGAAATATTAATTTTTGTGAAAGTTTTACAAAACGTGATTTTAGTACACATTTTTTCTCGAAATATTTCCAAGTACACTATTCCAAAAATTACATGTACACATTTGTACACATTTCGTACATATTAATTGCACATGTTTTTTTCTTAAATTGGGATTTTTTTTTCCGGACCTAACACACCTGCAAAAAATATTCCGATCTCTGTCACGGTAAATTTTTTCACAATATCTGGTTTTAACTGCTTTAAGTTGTTTTTAGTGAAAGTTTTATTGTAATATGTAACAAGTTTTTCATTATCTAAAGTAGTCCATGAACAATATGCATCTCATCGATGAAAAAAAAAGTGAATCATATCTAACCTAGTGTCTAACATTGAATCTTTCATTTTTCATGTTCCAGGGTTTTCGATTATGTCTATTTGTTTTAGCAGCTCGGGTGATATTGAATCCAAATTAATTCCTCTTTGTGTACATTTTGTAGAATACACAAATATTAGCTACTAAATACGTTCTTATATGCGTAATATTTGACAAATATTGGGCCATTCTTTTTAATTATCAGCCCCTATAGAAAATGCGTTTCCGTATCCGTTTCCGTATCAGTTTCCGTATCCGTTTTCCGTTACTCTGGGTATCTTTTTTTTAATTCGATATAATGGAATATTTATGTTTGTTTTTCATATTGAATTGATTCGTTTGTGACACTTCAAATCATATCATCTGAAACATATTTGTGAATATAAAATTAGGCTCTTGCATTACATATATAAATAACTGAATTTTAGTGTATGGAAAATTGTCCATTGTGATATACGTAGTTTTCTTGTTAGCTTGATAGCTTTGAGTCGAGAAATAGTACGCTAATCATATTTCTTGGTTGAACAATAATAAAACAATTTGACTACCGCATCAATGATGATGAGAAAGATAAATTGTAGATTTATTTCCGTGGCAATAAAATGTACTTTTCGGGTTCGGATTCCTGTGTAGAGAAGTCCATCTTATGAATGAATGCCATTCGTCTAAGAATCCGATTTCGGATCCGCATCCAAATCCGTTCCGTTCCATTCATATCCGTTCATATTCCGTTTCCGTTCATATACGTTCTGATTCAGTTTCCGTTCCGTTACATTTCCGTTTCCGTTCCGTTTCTATTCTTTTTTTGTTTCATTGTTCATTTTCTATCCGTGTCCGTTTCGTTCTGGGGTACAAAGTCATGTACCCTATTGTTTCAGTTAAAATTCAGAAGTCAACAAATTTGGCTTATCTTTGTTGTTCTAATAGCCAGAGATGGAATTTTCACTCAGTTGGTGCGAGCACAAATACAACATCGCACTCACATCTAGTGTGCGGCGCACAATATTCTCATCTTTTTCGGGTGCGACGTTTCATTTGTTGTGGTTCATTTTTGTTGTTTCTCATTATTCTAATAGTACGCGTTGAACCATACATGGATAAAAATAAGGTGAAAGTGCCTGGAATTGTGTGATTTTACGTTAAATCTACTCTTTACGTTAGATGTGAATACTGTCTGAAATACGCATATATTGTGAAGCAATATGTACCCAAAAAGTCGCCGGTAATCACAACTATTCACGGAACACGATTTATTACTAAAATTCTCACCGATCATTTAGACACTCCATATTACAAAGAATGTGCTCAAGCTTATCGAATCAGTTCGACTGAAGTTGAAAGTGTTGCTGCGCCAATGGAAGCTGCAATCAACCATGCGAACTAAAAAAAATCGATTATATTGGAAAACTCATGATACAGGTGTACGTAGACGCAAAACGTTTAAATTTACCGCCATACACATGGCCATCTCGCTATGTCGCTGGAGAAGCCAGCGTTGCATATGATTCTGCTAATCAAAGCCAAAGCATAATACCGGACAATATCAATTTGCAATACGTAAACAAACCTTGGAACTCATGACATCAATTGTCAATCCATATCGAGAACAAATTCTGCGGAAGATAAATGATTGCATCGCAATTTCATTACGAATCGACGGGTCAATTGATTTCACCCATGTTGACAAAATCTATGTAATGGGTAAATTGATTAACCAAGATGGTTCATCTGAGCTCGTTTTTCTTGGTATTGGCGAACAAACCGAAAGATTTGCAACTGGGTTATTGGCTGCAGTTAAAGAGGCACTCAAATTCATGGTTGATGATTCTAACATTATTCTTCGCAAAGTGTGATCAGTGGTTACAGACTGCACCGCTTTGAATTCTGGCGAAAAGAATGGTTTATGGGCACTGCTTGAAAAAGAGATAAAACTAGCTGGCTCTGACATACCATTATTGAAAATATGGTGCGCGGCTCACTGAACCGAATTAGCATGGAAAAGTGTATCAAAATCAGTTGCTGAACTATCGAAAATTTTGAGCGAATTATCGAAGATGTCAACATATTTTCATTTCTCATTTATTCGCACACACGAATTGCAAAAAATTGCTTCCGATAACAACTTATGCTTGCTAATGATGCCAAAGATATTTGAAATTCGTTGGCCAGTTCACGTTCGCTTTGCTACGAAGTGTTCTTGTTTCGTGGAAGGCTCTTTTTATTTATTTTCAACGAAATGCTGAAGATGCCGATTGCACTAGGCAGGGGCGTAGCTAGGGAATTACTTATCTGAGGGTGCTCATGTTTCACCCAGTGATAGCTGACCTCGATTTCAAAGAAAATTTGTACATAGATAGAATGTAAAAAAAGGAGAATTTTGAGGAAAAAAACTGGTCCAAAAACTGGTCCAAAAATGGTTTTCTAACAATCGGGACCAGTTGGGACCAATTTTTGGACCAGTTTTTTTCCTCAAAATTCTCCTTTTTTTATACTCTATCTATGTACAAATTTTCTTCGAAATCGGACAACATTTGAATTTTTGCGATTTTTGGCGATTTTTGAAGTTTTTGCCCCATAACTTCAAAAAGTTCCAAAAACACCCCCTTTTTTTTATTTCAAAATATGTCTTTTTTTGGGGTCAGCTATCACTGCGTGAAATATGAGCACCCTCAGATAAGTAATTCCCTAGCTACGCCCCTGGCACTAGGCTTCTCACATACTTGATAACATTGGAGAATCTCGAACTCATTACGTTTTTGTACGATGTTTTTTTCGCTTTCAGTCGACTCCAGCAGCAATTTCAATCAAATCAAATGACTCTTATCTAAATGAAGTCACACACGGATTCAATGTTAACAACTTTAGTTGACATGTAGAATAATGCTATTCCGGGCGGTTTTGAAAGTAAATTATCCAGAAAATTGGTGCGCCAAGAAGACGAAGACAAAATCTTATTAGACTCTGTCGAACTTAAATGAAAGAATCCACTACTCGACGAGCAGCGATCATTGTTGCCGATATTCATACAAATGTTTTGGTTTCACTAAACAAATTTCTCACTGAGCGGTTCGAAATCGACAAAAACCTGCTGGAAAAAATTATTCCTCTCGTCAACTTCAATAAAAATGGGTCAAACCAAAATCGTCATAAAAACCTAGAAATCGTCCCACAAATTCCGAAAATTGTACTAAAAAAAACGAAAATCGTCTCAAATTTCCCCGAAAAATGTAATAAAATTAACCTAAAATTTCCCAAAAAACGTGCAAAACACCCCCAAAAATCGCCCAAAAACTTTCCTAAAAATCGTACTAAAAAAATCTAAAGAAGTACTAAATTTCCCAAAAATCGTCCTAAACACCCCCAAAAATCGCCCAAACACTTCCCCAAAAATAAAAAAAATTTCAAACTCCAAATTCATCAAAAAATCAAGTTGAAAAAAATTAACACAATTTCGTAAATTCTCGGTAAGATGTTCGCTCGACCATGTTCGCTTTACCAGATTTTTGTAGTAAGATTCATTGGCATACATTTCTTCACAGCTTTGTGATGGAATGACATTGACAATTGTATTTTCTGTTGAAGACTGTGCCTTAAAACATTTGAACTGATTTTGCCACATAAATGCTGCATTAATCATCATATCTCTTGGAATGATAGGTTTGGTCGATATTTGTCTTTGATTGTTTGTAAATTGTTGTGAACAAAAAATTTAAACATCTTACTAATTGCCGAGAATTTACGAAATTGTATTAATTTTTTTCAACTTAATTTTTTGATGAATTTGGAGTTTGAAGTTTTTTTATTTTTGGGAAAGTATTTGGGCGATTTTTGGGAAATTTAGTATTTTTTTGATACGATTTTTGGAAAAGTTTTTGGGCGATTTTTGGAGGTGTTTGAGACGTTTTTTGGGAAATTTTAGGTCAATTTTTGGCCAATTTTATTACATTTTTCGGGGAAATTTGGGACGATTTTCGATTTTTTTAGTACGGTTTTCGGAATTTTTGGGACGATTTCTGTCCTAATTTATATTTGCAATTCAATGATTTTGCAAATAGCGAAAACGCAATAAAAAATATGAGCCTGAATGATCAAGTTTTGACGCTAACGAAAACAGTTGAAAGCCGAAATTCCAACTCAGATCTTATCATTGTCTTTGCCCGAATAAGAGCATGCACACCAAATTCATCGGATATTGAGCGGTTAATCAGTGCAAACAATCGATTGAAAATGAAATTGCGATCGAATATTGCAATTGAAATCGAGAATAAATACATGTTCATTCTTACAAACATGCCGAACCTGGCTGAATGGAATCCGGCCGCTGCGGCAAAAACATTTTTCAACGAGAAAGTCCTTCGACATCGTGATACGAATCTGCAAAATGAGACAACAAAGAGACAATGTGTTTTCAAGGGCGTGTTTTCCGAGGCTCATAATAATAATAACGATAACGACGACGACGATTATGGCGATGAAGCTGACAACAATAGCGCCATTTTTTTTTTTAAATTATCGTTCAAATTTCATTTCTTTCCATTTCATTAGTTTTTCAAAGTACATTTTAATGTATTTCAAAATATCAAGTAAATTTAAAAGAATAAAAAATACTTGCAAAAGATCTAACTTACGGTTAGTCAAGATTTTATTTTGGTTAGTCAAACAAAACTCTTTTTTTCCTCTCTGAAATATACAATTCTAATTTCTTTTTAAAACATGTCCTTGCTTCAATCTATGATTTCTAGCCACTTTTACCTCGGTGATAAGCTAAACTATGAACATTCGAACTCATTTTATTTATTTTTGGACTACATTCTATTTTACTTCATTTTATTTCAACGCACAGAAAAAAGCCTTATAACGTGTAATGTGTAATGTAATTTGACACATGAATAAAGCAAAGACACGAAACAAAACAAAGGTGGAAAATGAAATAGAATAAAGGTAATAAAAGACGACTGCTTGCTTTGAGTGAAAATTCAAGATTGATGACAATTATTTTTTCGATACGTTAATTCATGTGAACAAAATAATGTTGATCAAATACTTTATTCTAAAGGCTAAGAGCGTCGAATATATACGCATTTACAACAACAAAATCTTTGCGAACAATATAGTTCTATATATCAAGTCTACGACTAAGACTTGAAGAGATCCATATAGACTCAGAGATTCAAATTTGTGTAATATTTCAAACATTCATAAAAATTAGTGAAGATTTGATTTATAGATTTGACAGATTCTCTAGTGTCTATTCCATCGTTGAATATATTCGCTTTTTATAGAATTTGATTTGATATTTGCCTATAGTTAACAAATAGATCAACAATCTCCAAACGTAAAAATGTTTTGAAAATATTTATATTAGTAATAACCGTTAATAAAACGAAATTATTCGAAATATCCAATCATTATTATGTTCTTTATTTTTGATTATATTTTATAATTATAGACATAAAAATAAACTGCAAACTAAAATATGTTATATGTGACAATTATGATAATTCTCTTTTCAAATAATATGGATTATTGCATGCCTTATTGATTTATACGATTTTGCCAATATTTTAGTCGAAATCAAAGAAATATAGTTAGAAATATTTAAGATTTGTGCTTTTTCCGTTATTAAATATTATTATCATTAACAAATATTATTTGTATATAACATATATGTTATAACATATCAAATTATCTCATAGGCACTTTTGAAAAAGAAGAAGCTTCAACATTCTATTGTATTTGCGATATAAGTAAAAACCAATGGTAATATTTCAGTGATTCATATAAATGAGAATAAAAGATATTTTACTATATATTTTCCCAGAGTTGAGAACTTGGTTCTATTTTAAAATGGAATTTCTTAAAAATAACAATAAAAAAAATCAAATCCTTCTACACAAAATGTCGTAATTACTATCAAAGATACAGCATGCATACTAAATTTCATCATTGAAGCGGTTATAAGCGGTATGATTTTTGGTATTTCTGGGTTAATTTAGAACATCCCTGGTCGATCATTTTCTTGATTTGCAGATTTTTCGAAGAACATAGCATCCTGAAAAGGTAATTTTTATATAAATTCGTTACAATAACAATTAATTACGTATGGTGCTAAATAAATTATCGCTGTAATACTGTACTCACTATTAAGAAACATGCACCAAGCATGACAGCCTTCATCCGAACATCCAAATCCATTGGAAAATTGATTCCAAAGAAGTCTGCATCCGTAAACATTTCACGAGCTAAACCAGACCATTGTTTTGATATTTTCCCAACCTCATCACCATTCATAGTCACGATCTTCATTTCAAATATATACTCAGTAAAACTCAGTTACTTATAGAATGTCGTATTGTTAATTTTCGGTACTTTTAGTACTTATAGTTCTAGATTTTAGCGCCTAAGTACTTATTTATATTCAAATAAAATTTATATTCATACATATGAACAGTTCAGAGTAAAAATGTTATGTAGAAAAGTTCCGTGGAAAAATTTACGTCGTGGTATGAAATTAAACGGTTCTAAATCAAAAGTAATGATCATCGGTTCTAAATATCATACAAGTCGGTTACATTTTGATACGATCAATGATGTGAAAATAGGTGATGAAAAACTCGAATTCTGTAAGTCAATTAAAAACCTTGGTGTTATTTTTGACGAAAATCTCTCTTTCCAAGAACATGACAAGTGTAAATTGCAAAAAGTGTATGGTGTGTTAAATCGCATCCGGCACACAAAGCATTTTATACCCAATTATATCAAACGTGATATGGCTGCGGCGCTCATCGATCCCATAATGGATTATGGAAATGTAGTAACTTATGGCTGGGGTTAACATGGTACCCAAAATCAGCTCAATCGTGATTTTGTTGCCGACAATGATAAAATTCGGTATATTTTTGGACTAAAACGTAGTGAGCATGTTACTGAATATCGTGAGCGCTTGAATGGTTTGACGCCTGAGAGTAGATCAAAGCTTCAATCGGCTGTCTTAATATTCAAGCAGTTGTCAAAAAAGTCTCTTAAATATCTGAATCACATGTTTATGCGTAGCGGTGAAACGTCGCGTAACCCAGACAACCTTCGCGTTAATTTCAATCCTCGTAACGTATTTGATACTCACGCATTCAGTTTTTCCGCAATAAATTTTTGAGATAATTTACCAATCGAAATTAGAAAAAACGATTCGTTACAATCAAAAACGGAATCGAAGACCATCGTCGAAACACACACGAACGCTCGCAACGACGTTGGTACGTTTGTAAGAGCTCCAATGCCGTCGCCCCTCACACGAACGTTCGCAGAAACAACAGCATCGGTCAATACTCAATCGAATCGTCGCAACACAGCATCTCGTGAAGCGAATAACACACAAACACAATCAAACGACGACTTATGGTCAATAAGCGAGGTTACACATTTGCTGCTCAATAGCATCAACGAATTGAAGCAATGTAAAACGAAATTAGAGCAGCTAGCTGTTATCGCAAAATTACTACAACATGCATGCAAATAAACAGCTGAAGCTTATGTTTTGGAATGCGCACAGCATTACTAGCACAACAAAACGCGTGCAATTTGAATATGCTCTCTACAAAGAAGAAATTGACATCGTATTAATCGTTGAGACGTACCTGAAACCAACTCATAAATTCGAATTGAAAGGCTACAACACATACAGAAACGATCGTTTGCATCAAGCGCACGGTGGCGTTGCTATTGCTATTCGAAGTGGCCTTTCTCACAAACTAATTCATCCGATTGATACTAACAGTATTGAAAATATCGCTATCGAAATTCAAATAAATCATACACCAACAAACATTATTGTCGCATACAGCCCGAGACATACACAGCATTTTGTGAACGATATTGTAAAACTGACCAATTCAAACAATCAATACATGCTATTTGGTGATTTGAAAGCGAAACACACTTCATGGAATTGTAATGCAAACAACAAAGCGGGCAATGAGCTCTATGCACTACAACAAATGAATGATTTCTTGATTCATCACACAGCTGATCACACACATTATCCACATTCAGGCCAAACACCGTCTACTATTGATATTTTGCTTTCGAATGTGAATTTTTCCTTCGATTTTCACACATATTCAGACCTAATTTAATCTGATCACAAACCAACAATCTGTAGCAACGCCGAATCAATTGTATTGCCATCTAACATCAGATTCGATTACACCAAGGCAAATTGGCGGAAATTTCGTCAAATAATTGAGTCAAAGGTCAGTGAACTGCAGATTCCAACGTCACTACTTGAATTTGATCGCACAATTGATTGTTTCACGAATATGATTTTGTGCGCGCAACACGAAAGTGTCTAAACGATTGTTTTCAACAACAAGCCGACAATTACCTCTTTCACCAATCAAATGATTCAATTCAAAAAGAACTTGATACGGCAAATGCAACGCACATCAGAAGACAACATAAAGCGCAGCTTGAAATCAGCAATCAACGCTCTGCAGAGAGAAATCAACAAGCAGGTAGCAACTGATTACAATGATTTCTGGGACAAAAAACTCAATGCAATTTCAAAAGGCGGTAAGACACTTTGGAAACTGTCAAAAGAATTCATAGGTAAATCCGACTCGAATGCCAATAGTATAAATAATAATAGCTCGCAATCCACAAGTGATTCAGATCGTGCAAATTTGTTAGCAGATATCTTTGAAGGGGCACACATAACAACAGCCTCATTCACTCATGAAAATGATAGAATTGTTCGTCAAACAATAGATTCATTCAATGCATTTTCATTTATTCGATCCGAAGCACCAATCATTATTGTCGATGAGATCCGTGCTATAATAAAATTGATGCGACCATTCAAAACACCTGGACCAGATACGATCCAAAATATTTTATCGAAAAATTTGCCAGTTGCTGCTATCGAATGGCTCTGTAAGCTATTCAACAAATGCCTTGAGACGAGTGTTTGGCCGTCGAGTTTTAAAATTGCCAAAGTCATCCCAATTCTGAAATCAAGTAAATCACCATCTGATGCTCACAGTTACCGTCCAATTAGTTTACTCAACGCAATTGGCAAATTTTTTGAGAAAATCATTTATTTTCGACTCATAAGCGTCATAGAAGAGAAAAATCTGTTACCATCAGTCCAATTTGGCTTCAGAAAAGGACATTTTACGATTCATCAAGCAATGAGAATCAAACAATTCATAGCCAGAAACAAGAAAAACAATAAATCAACGGGTATGATTCTTCTCGACATCGAAAAGGCATTCGATTCAGTATGGCACGATGGTTCAATCTATAAACTCGTCAAAATGAAACTACCAACTTATCTGATTCGAGTTATCAATGCATTTATCCGAGATCGTCAATTCGAAGTGTATGTCAACAATTGCATATCACGCAAAATTTCAATTCCAGCTGGACTCGCGCAAGGCACATGCATATCACCTATTTTATATGCTTTGTTCATTGCAGACATGCCAAATATTGATAAGATTGAATCAGCTCTGTATGCGGATGACACAGCTATCTACACGGCAGCAAAACGGTCAAACATTATCGTCAAATGGCTCAACAGTGCATTGCTGAGTCTAAAAGCATATTTTCATAAATGGAAAATCAAAATGAACGAAGCCAAAACACAAGCAATCATTTTTCCATTCAATCGCAAACGCATCCGTGTACCATCGATTCCACTACACAACGGACAACACACTCTCGAACTCAACGATTCAGTCAACTATTTGGGCGTGACATTTGATAAAATGTTGCTCTTTGGTCAACACATTGCGAACACAATCAACAAAACCAACAAATGCTTCAGAGCGCTGTACCCGATGATTGCACCCAAGTCTGAACTATCAAGTTCAAACAAAGTGCTGCTATTCACGGTAGTTTTACGACCGATAATGGCTTACGGCTGTCCTATTTGGTCATCGGCCGCTACTACACATATCAACAAATTAAACGTGATGCAAAATAAAATTCTTAAAACTATTTTTAAATTGCCAAAGCGCACTCCAACAAATTACGTTAAAGATATCACAGGCTTCGACAAATTCACATCATTCATTGAGACACTGAATTTTAAATTCTCTTTTAGCTGTCAAAACTCAAATTTTGATTTAATCCGTGAGATCAAAATTCTTTGAAAATTATTATTTATGTAAATTTTGTACATAGCTTCTTTTTACTTTTATTTAAAATTATTTAAATTTATTTATTTATTCTTATTAGATGTATGCATATGTGGTTTTTATCGGAGACTTTTCCACATAATTAAATTTTATAATTCATACCTTTCAGTCGATTCATAATATTTGAAATTTACAAATACAGAAAAACCAATTTCAAACCATAGCATAATGGATATGTCAGTTGACAGTCAAACAGTACATGTACTGTATAGTACTGCAGTACTATATTTTCTGCTGTTGTACATTAAAAATAAAATTAAATAATTTAAACTTAATCAACAATCACCTAAACACTTTAAACGTCAAATTTAATTAAGTTTCATTGGAATTATATCGAGAACAGTATTTTAATACGTGTTTCAATGTACTAATTGAAGCAAAAACTTTAGTGATAAATTGCACACAAAACCAAAGCCACATCGCATCGCAACGCACATCATCGCATTCAGATTGTACTGTCTTCTTGCTTAGTCATTTCACAAACTGTCACATAACCTCATTGTTATTGTAGTTCACCGGCAATTTTTTTATTGTATACGAACTGGCTATCAACAAAAAATGGCAAACAAATTCATGGAAGAACAATTACTGGCCTCGGATGACGACCAGTCAGTGGATAATAACCATGGCAACCCATCAAATTCTGATATTATGGATTTTCTCAAATCAATTAAATCGGATTTGTGTACAAAAAAAGATTTTGCAATACTTAAATCAAATGTTACCACGGAAATTAAAAAGATGGACACCAAAGTTGAAACTCAAATTAACGATCTACATAAACGGATAAAAGAACTTGAATCTACCGACAATTCGTCTACGTTTTGCCATGAACTTCAAAAGCAACGTTTGTTACGGAATAATTTAAGCATTATGGGCATCCCAGTTACAAATAATGAATCACTCACACAAATTGTCATCGATACATTTCACTGCATCGGCTGCACTCTATCAAACAGTGATATTACGTCAATGTATCGCTCTAAAGGTAAAACATCAATGATCATCATCAAACTGGCCAACTATGAATTGAAAGCAGCTATCATGCTAGCAAAATCCAAGAAAACAATACGTATCAATGACATCAATTCGATGGAATCATCAAATGAAAACAGTTTAATTTTTATCAATAATCATGTCACACCTTACTTCGGGAAACTACTACAAGAAGAAAGACAAGCGATGAAAACCAACAAAATCCATTCATGTTGGCTAGCTTCGACGGGAAGCATGCTGAGAAAAGATGAAAATGGGCAACCTAAGGGATATCGAACAGTCAATGAGCTAAATTCAATTATCAATGAGTCAACCAACAGTACATAAACAACTGTATCCTCAAAACGTCCAATTTCATCCGTGTCGACAGACACATCACCGATCGTAAACATTGAAAAAAAAGCAAAACGGGGAAGAAAACGTAATGTGGCATCCAATCAAAAGTAACAAAGGCGGCAATTGTAACTAAATCTTATGTATATATTATTATCAATTTTTTTTTTTTTATTTTTTATTTTTTTTTTCCATCAAACCAAAATTATTTTATCAATATGTCGAAAGTAATCGAAATAAGTTACCAAAATTTAAGGGGTTTGAGAACAAAACAAAGTGAATTTTCACTAAATTTTTTAGAAATAAATTCTGATATTAAATGTTTTACAGAGCACTGGTTAAACGATGGATTTCACTGTTCAGAATATAATTTTTCAAATTATGTATCGCATAGAAGAGATAGGAACTATTCAAATTCATCGAGAGGTGGTGGTTGTTGCATCTTGCATAAGCCTAACATTAAATCGACTCGTATTCATAATTTCGAAACAAATGTTGAATATTTAGAAGACATTTGGATAAGGATTCCACTTGGTAATGATTCTTTATATTTATGTGTGGTTTATATCACACCGATGCGTAATAATTCCGAATTATATGATATTTTTTGTAACAAACTTTATGAAAACAGTTCGCACATCAAACCTAGTGATAAATTGATCATTATCGGTGACTTTAATCTATCGAAAATAGTTTGGAATGGCGAATTTGGTAATATTCTTACCCCAGAGACGAACTTTGAGTGCATTGAATGCTGTAACATTGACAATATTGGGTGTATTAATTAATTTTAAGGATTTTTGTAGTAAAATCGAGGGTTTATTTCGAAAAATTCTCACAATATATTATTATTCAAAGTATTGCCCATCGTTAGCTATGACTTTTTCCCATCTTTTTGGTAATTTGTGGATGCCGTTCCAAAAAAACTCCTCATCTTTTGAGGCTAAGAATGTATCGAGCCAATTTTTGATTCCCTCAACTGAAGTGAAGCGTATTCCGGAAAGGGCATTTTGCATCGATCGAAACAAGTGGTAGTCAGAAGGGGCAAGGTCTGGGCTATAAGGCGGGTGAGGCAGATTTTCCCATCCGACATTTTCCACGTAGTTTTTGGGCCCTTGAGCGCGATGTGGCCGAGCATTGTCATCATGGAAAATTAATGACTCATGTCTGCTCTCCCATTCTGGCCGTTTTTGTTTGATTGCTGCGTTCAATTTGATGAGTTGTTGTCGGTAGCGTTCTCCATTAATGGTTTCATTTGGTTTTAGCAGCTCATAATATAGCACACCCTTCTGATCCCACCAAATACAAAGCATTACCTTGGCAGCGTGAATATTTTGCTTCGACGTCGATGTTGATGCATGCCCGGGTGGTCCCCATGATTTTTTGTGCTTGGGATTATCGTAGTAGATCCACTTTTCATCGCCAGTAACAATACGATGCAGAAATGACTTCTTTTTGTGGCGAGCCAGCAGCATTTCCGACATGCAAAATCTTCTTTCAACGTCTCTTGGCTTCAATTCGTGTGGCACCCAATTTCCTTGCTTTTGAATGAAACCTGCTTTTTTTAAACGTTGTGAAATGGCTCCTTGAGTAACTCCCAATGATTTTGCAAGTTCTTCTTGAGTTTGACATGAATCCTCATCGAGTAATGCTTCCAATTCTTCATCTTCGAACATTTTAGGCTGTCCAGGACGTTCCTTGTCGTCAACATCAAAATCACCACTTTTAAAGCGTCGAAACCAGTACTCACACGTTTGTTGCGATGGAGCATGCTCACCATAAACTTCACACAGCAATCTATAGCTTTCAGCTGCTTTTTTCTTCCATTGGAAGCAGAAAAGTAAAGTTTCCCGCAAATTGCGTTTTGTTGGCACAAAATTTGACATTTTTAGAACTCAAAAAAATTATGTTGTTTACACTTCAACGAAATGACATATACTGAAAAATTTAGCGCAATAATGACGCTTCACAATGAAGTTAGTTGCAGTGTAGTCTGATTGGTTTTAATATTAGTAACGCCATCTCTTGTAAAATCCTTAAAATTAATTAATACTACCAATAGTATGACAAATTCGCTTTAACCTCCATCAACCAGACCGTGCGTGGAGAGTTTTGAGACTGTGATTCATATTGTATGCCATCTGTATGATGTTTAAATGGAGACTTAACAAAAACAATGAATACTGTCATGGCGAACCAAAATGCTGTCATGGCCGACAACCAACAAAAAAGCCAATATTGTGATCAATTTTGAGAAAAATTCGAAGTTTTCAATGAATTACAATTATTTCATGAAATATACATAAGAAAAAATTCAGTTTCAATTACTCTACTTACTCAAACACATAAACAAATAAGTGCTCTAATTTGAAGTGTTTTTTTTATTTTTATCTTTTTAATTATGCCATGAATCTTAGATTAATTTATGTATTGTTATACAGGTGGCGTTCATATGGGAGACTCGTTTCTTTTAAACACATGTCTTATGAGACGCACTCTCTCCCCGACCTCCATCTAGTGACACTCAAGTCTCCATATATAGAATAAAATGTATCAAGAAATATTGTATTGTGTGTAGAAAAATAAATACACTTAAATTCATTTAACATATCACAGGCGCCATCTGTTGAACCTTTAGTATTTGAAGCACACAAAAATGTCATTGAATAGTCCGCTTGCCCAGAGAGCGTAAATTCTTTAGATCAAAAAAGTAATAAACTAATAAACGTAATGGAATATTGTGGTCTCAACCAATTTAATCCAGTCAAAAATCATCAATCGAAAATCCTTGATCTTGTTCTCTCTACTATTTCGCCTTCATCCCTAAAGGTTGATCGTGCTGAATATGCATTTGTTGAAGAGGATTTATACCATCCAACACTCCACATAACATTAAAACGATCCCCCATGGCAATGATTGAAAACAATATAACTTTAAAAAGGCAAACTATAATTTGATTACAGAGTTACTAGCTCAAATTAATTGGGAATTTTTGATAAATCTCTCTTTTCATAATGCAGTCAAAAAATTCTATAAAATTCTTTATGAGATAATTGAAAATAACGTCCCAAAGTTCGGGAAGAGAGGCAAATCTCCACACTGGTACTCGAATGAATTAATCGAGTTATTGAAGGCCAAAGAAAGATCTAGAAGAAAGTGGATTAAAGATAAATCTAATAGTCACAAATACGAATCGTATTCGAATTTAAGAACAAGATGTAAAAATTTAATTGCTACTTGTCATTCACACACACAAATTAAGTGGAGGTGCCATATGCGCCTGTATACAGTAGAAATTCCAGAGCTACCATAAAATCGCTTTTCTAGTAGCTCTTTTTTGGCAGCAATGTGTACTGTATGTTCTGTTCAGTTGTCAGTTGACATTCAGTACTGCGAATTAAGAGCTACTATAGAAACGATTTTATGGTAGCTCTGGTATTTCTACTGTATACAGGCGCATATGGCACCTCCACTTAATTTGTGTGCAATATCTAATTAATGTGCAAAACAGAATTAGCACTAATGTCAAATCATTTTGGTCCTACACAAAGAGTATGAAACAAACAAACACTATTCCCTCCTTTTTTCATTATAACAATGTTTCAAGCGATAAGCCGAAGGAAATATGCGAGATGTTTTCCTCCTACTTCATGTCAACATACACTCAACAAAACCCAATCGAACAAACAAATATCATTCAAAATACAACCAATAATTCACAACAACAAAACCCAATCGTAATATCACCGAATGATGTTTGCTCCATACTAAAACACATTGACACAAATAAGAATGGTGGACCGAATATCTTCCTTAAAAACACGGCCACGGTTATCTCTCATCCTCTTTCAATTATATTTACTACATCTCTAGAACAAGGAATTTTTCCAGATGAGTTTAAAACTGCTTTTGTTACGCCAATTTTTAAAAAAGGGGACAACTCATTCATAAATAATTACAGACCAATTTGTATGCTTAATGGCATTGCCATTGTTTTCGAGAAACTGATTCTCAATCTTATAACTCCTATCATTAAAAATAAAATTTCAATCCATCAGCATGGTTTTACCAAGGGTAAATCCACCGGTACAAACCTACTTGATTACATTCAATACATATCAATTTCGCTTGACACTGGCTGTGAAGTCTAGGGAGCTATGCAGTGAGAAAAAAAAATTCAAACACGTTCCCCAACGCCATCTAAATGAACAAACATAAATTAGATTCACCAACATTTGATACTGAATCTGAATAAAAATTGATTATGTGTAAAAATAATTAAATATTTATGTTCAATAAAATATTTTTCATTATTAAATTATCGAAATATAAATATTTTTGAAACAAAATAATAAAAACACTTCATTGAGAAATTAAAAATACAACTAAAGCAAAACAAACTATTCATATTAAGTCTCCGCATGTTTATTCGATTGGCGTTTGTTGTATACATGTACTGGGTATACAATACAATACATGGGAAAGCTTACACTGTAAAACCAAAAGAATTTTTTAATTAGTTTTTTGGATTTTTATAGTCAAAAATCCGAATGGATTAAAAATAAACCCAAATAGATTAGAATATATCTTTAAAAATATTTGACTCGAAAAAATTGAAAACATTTTGCGTGCTATGAACTAAAACAATATTTTTATAAACATTTTACTCGGGAGAAACAACAATCACCAATTCTTTGTTGAGCGACAACAATCCATTGTTTTATTTCAATTTTATTTTACTGTGTAGTTGCTGTGTAATCGTTTCAGGCGACACTGACTTGACATAAGTTGTTTACTATATAACTCATTGAAAACATAACCGCATATTGTTTAGTGTGTTTATTTCCATACAAATTGACATTTCATTTGTTATTGTAATATGAAAATTATAAATCTATTCGAAGTGAATTGATGAAGAGTTTATTTAATTTACTGAAGTCACACACAATAGTGAACAAAAATGTGAATTTTGATTTTCTGAATTGAAATACAATGATTGTACATTTCTTTTATATATTTTATTTTTGGAAGAAACAACAAATTGCGTTACTTGTCAATCGAGTTCCATTGATTTGATCGAACATTTTGTTATTTGTTTGCATATTGTCCAAAACGGTAAACAACAATTGTAGTGACATTTTATTTGCTAAATTAAACCAATTATGCCGTAATTCAGATCGTGTTGCAAATTGATCCACACTAAGGTTATATTTATAAAATGTAAACAATGCGTTTGACAGTTTTGACATAAGCTTTCCCATGTATTGTATTGTATACCCAGTACATGTATACAACAAACGCCAATCGAATAAACATGCGGAGACTTAATATAAATAGTTTGTTTTGCTTTAGTTGTATTTTTAATTTCTCAATGAAGTGTTTTTATTATTTTATTTCAAAAATATTTATATTTCGATAATTTAATAATGAAAAATATTTTATTGAACATAAATATTTAATTATTTTTACACATAATCAATTTTTATTCAGATTCAGTATCAAATGTTGGTGAATCTAATTTATGTTTGTTCATTTAGATGGCACTTAACCGGGAGACTCACATACAAATGTACAGGGCTATATAGACTGCTTACCAGGGTAGTGTGAAGTTCATGCAATTTACACGGACTTTGCTAAGGCATTTGATACTGTAAACCATAAAATTCTACTATCAAAATTGGCGCAAATTGGTCTCGATAGTACATTGGTTAGATGGTTTCAATCGTACCTTGCAAACAGATCACTGTAGTGACATTAAATGGAAGTAAATCTAACAAATTTACACCTCCTTCGGGCATTCCACAGGGTTCAGTCTTGGGACCTATTCTATTCAATATTTTTATTAATGATCTATGCTCCAGGTTAAAATGTGAATTTTTACTTTTTGCCGATGATCTAAAAATATATACAACGGTCACAGACCTGTTTGATTGTATACTTCTACAGTACGATATAAACACACTCTTCCAATGGTGTAACGAGAACATGCTTTCTCTTAACATAGAAAAATGTAATTTTATAGCATTTACCAATAGAATTGTACCACTTCAACTTGTTTATTATATGAATGGTGCACCTCTGGAGAAAGTTCATTCAATAAGGGACTTGGGTGTGATTTTCGACTCGAAATTAAAATTTGACCATCAAATTGACGCAATGGTAAACAAAGCGTATAGAATGCTTGGACTTGTAACAAGAGCCACTAATCAGTTTTATAATTTTAAATGTATCAATATTCTTTATAATGCACTTGTTCGATCGCATTTAGAGTACAACACGTACATATGGATGCCTTATCAACAAAATCAGATCAACAAAATTGAACGAATACAAAAATGTTTCACAATGCAAATGGTTTTCAAATTCGGTTTTTATAATCTCAATTACATTGAAAGATTGAAGAAATTGAACATGATTAATTTAAACTCACGTCGCATTTACTCTGATATGTGTCAACTGCATCATATCTATCATTCTAATAATGTCTTTCTTAATAGAAATCTGATTCGAAGAAATAATCCATATCCAAACAGAAATAATTCGGTGTTTACTGGCTCTGTATCACGGACAGATTTTGGGCATCATAGATGTCCAACTAATAGAATGCAAAGAACATACAACCATCATTTCAGACAAATTAATATATCAAATGTTAGTTTCTATGCATTCAAAACAAATGTACTCAAATTTTTAACACAACAAATGTAACTACTATTTTTTTTAATAAACTAATATAAAAACCAACTAAAAAAAAAAAAAAAAATTCACCATTAATACCAGTTGCAACATGTAATAACAAAATAAATTATATAATAGTAAGACGAAATGATAAGATAAGGAAAAAAAAAGAAACCTCAAAGTTAATTAATAAACATTCAACACATTCCAATATTAGACATGTAAAACAATCCAAAATTTAAAAGGTGTAAAATATAATTGGGAATATTCCTGTTTTTTGTACCTTCAAATAAACAAATAATAAACAAATAATAAATAAATAATTATGAAAAAAAAAAATCATTTGATGCAGAGTCTATTGACTATATAACACAAACAAAATTGTACAATTGTAACACAAAAGAAACTTGATCAAACTCCAATAAAGATTATTATTATTATTATTATTATTATTGATTCGTTAGTTTCATTTAAAAACGCGTTAAAAAATCATCTACGATCCGTGCAATAATATAAATATAACGTAAACTTCGTTCACTCGGTAACATGTTGTGCAATTTCTTTACCAATTAGTTTTAAGCGGTTTTTCTCTTCCTATTATTTCTTCTCTTGGCACTTTATTTTATTTTACTCTTGTTTACCATTGTTAACGTAATTTAATTTTAAGTGAAATTATTATTGTATTTCCCCTGACTCTCCAGAGGCAGGCCGGTTTTACCATGGTTTCCGGACTCAATCTTGGTATTGAAGCTTCTCTTTAATACCATCCCACCCCTGATTGTATTCTCTTTGGTAAAGTCGTACCATGGGCGGGATTTATGTCGCATTGGGTCTATGTCTAGCTTGCTAGTGAACACGTATTGAGATAAATTTAGGTTCCGTAATAAATAAATAAATATAAATAAGTACTTTGGCGCTAAAATCTAGATCTATAAGTACTAATCGTACCGAAAAGTGAATATGACATTCCTTAAGTAACTGAGTTTTTAATGAGTATATATATATATATATATAATACTAATTTTAGCCGAGTTCACATTTTTTGGAAAAAAAAAAACAAGTAAATTGAAAGATTTATTTCGGATTTTTAGTTACTTTTATTATCAAATCTTAACAAATACATCACAAAATTTTTTAATCCAAATTATTTGGTTTTTCGATTTTTTTTTTGATTTTTTTCGAATTTGAGTATTTGTATAGAAAGGTCGACAGTTCAACTCAAAACAAGAATTGATAGCGGCCATAGAGGCGTCTTGGCAAAACATCCCACAGGCCAAAATCGAACACTGTATGACATTCTCCCGTGTTACATGATGTCAAAGACAAATGGAGTAAATATTAATTGCGATTTTTTTACAATTATGTGATTTTTCTTTTTTTTTTCAAAAACTGTGAGCTAAAATTAGTTCGCACTTTTTGGGTGCAAAAAATCGGAAAAATAAAAAAAAATTCCAAAAAACCAAATAATTTCGATTAAAAATTTTTGTGATGTATTTGTTAAGAGTTGATTATAAAGGTGACCAAAAATCAGAAATAAATCTTTCAATTTAATTGATTTTTTCAAAAAATATGAGCTCGGCTAAAAATTGAGCGTACGGTCGCCTTAACATCGATATATTTATCATGGATTGTTTCACAAACGTCATTAATATTCTACACCATATAAGCAAGTGGTCTTAATCTTTTATCAAATTCAGGTTTTTTAGTCAATATAAAAGTGCTATTTCTGCAATATATTAGACCAAAAAAAGCTTTTCAACTGAAAATTTATGGAATCGACTAGAGACTAGTGGATGTGAGAATTAATAATGCGGATTTCTTGGCTTGAAAATGTCATTTATTTGAATAACTAAACGAATGAGTACATTTAACAATAATTGCCCATCGTTAGCTATGATTTCCTCCCATAATCTGGGAAGTTTGTTGATTCCTCGTTTGAAGAAGTCCTCATCTTTCGAGGCAAACCATTCATCGGCCCATTTTCGCACTTCTTCAGCATTTCAAAAGCGTACATCTGCCAGGCTGACTTTCATTGATCGGAACAAATAGTAATCAGAAATCGTTCAGTTTCTTTGCCAATTCTTCCAATCGTTGTCAGTAGCGATGTGCTGTAATCGTTTCATTAGGTTTTATCAGCTCGTAATAGACCACACCTTTCTTATCCCACCAAATGCACGGCATAAGCTTCTGACAATGAATATTGCGTTTTGATTGTGAAGTTGATGATTGTCCGGGATCAACATACGATGCTTTACTCTTAGCGTTGTCGTAATAGACCCATTTTTCATTGAAAGTAACAATTCGACTCAAAGAACTATGTTTCCTATGCACCCATTTTCCCAACTTTCTGATCTTTCCCATTGCATGTAAACGTTTGCCAATGGTTGTTCGGTCAACTCCCAACTTCAAAGCAAGTTCTTGTAGCGTTCGACACGAATTTTCATTAATGATGCTTGCAATTCTGCATCTTCAAATTTTTTTGGCTCACCTGGCCGTTCTTTGTCTTCCAAGTCAAAATCACAACTTCAGAAGCGTACAAACCATCATTCACAAGTGCTTTGAGTTGGAAAATGTTTACTATAAGCTGCTAACAATAATCGATAACTTTCAGAAGTGGTTTTCTTCAAATGAAAAAAATGTTACTAAACTTCCCCGCAAATTAACAGTTTCAGGCACGAAATTCGACATTTTCGGAGCAAAAAAATCTTTGTTGTTTACACTTCAACGAAATGAAAAATACTGAAATTTATAGTCAGACATAAAAAAAAAAAGAAAATGGCCGCGGTGTGCTCCGATGCACATATCGCTAGATACACCATCTGTTATTCAAATCCGCATTATTTATTCTCACATCCAATAAATACATAATAGACTAAGAGCCACTGAACTAAGGATGTGTTATTTCTACTTTATGGATGATTATTGGTTTGAAAGTTATTTTAAAAATTACTTTAACCGTAGAAAATAAAATTTTTAAGTTTTTCACTTATTAAAGTGAAATCTGATTAATTGAAAACTTAATAAAGACAATAGTATTTTTTAATTAAGCTTTACGTTTGATTTAGTTCGAATAACATAAACAAGTACATAAAATTCTAACATTCCAAATATCTGCATGAAATGTTCAATACCGATCAAAATCTGATCGATTAAAATTGTTAAAAAAAACAGAAATTTTTCTTTTTGCTTTATGTATGAAATTTAAAATATATTATTTTTTATGTCCAATAAAGTTGAATTTTAAATATCTGCATCGAAACATTCATAATTACTGATATCTGAATTCTTATTTTTTCATACAGAATACTATGAAAACAAAACATAACCTCAAATGCACAGTATTTTGTATGAAAGAATAAGAATTCAGATATCGGCAATTATAAATGTTTCGATGCAATTAATCAGATTTCACCTTAATAAGTGAGAAACTTGAAAAATTTCATTTTCTACGGTTAAAGTAAATTTTAAAATAACTTTCAAACCAATAATCATCCATAAAGTAGAAATAACACATCCTTAGTTCAGTGGCTCTTAGTCTATAATTTTTAAAATTGGTAAAAAAATCGGGTCGTTCCAAAAAATTGTTTTTTAAAATCTGATGTGTTATTATATCTCAACATAGGGAAATGCTATTAATTCTTGTAAAATAATCGAGAGGGCGCTGTCGTTTCTACATAGAAATGTCCATAGCCCCCTCTACATCAAAAATCTTGCTATTGTTCAACAAAAAGTGAGTACCATTTCCAGTAGTTGTTATATCTAAACACTTATATAAATTAACAATTACCTTGAACTCAACGTCACCACATAGAGAAAATGTGCACATTGGACCCTCTGTAGAATTGATACCGTAAGTATTTTCAAGATTTTAATAATTTAACAGCAAAATTCCGTACCTATACGAAGAACTTTTTCTCCATTGTGATTTTTAACGGCGAAACTTGGCGAACAAATAGACCACTCTTGTTCAATACGACCTACAAAATAGAAAAAAATCCATTTATATAGGAAATCTAGTTCAACTCGAGCCTTTAGCCATATGTGTCTTTCCACTAGACCGTTCTGACCATACTAGGACTAATAAACCCAATAGACTCCAGAAACGCAGAAGCAAAGTCTGATTATACTATATAACAATGAAAAATTTCAGTGGTTTACGCCATCTGAATAAAGTTCCAAACAAATCTCCACAACATGCAATACATTTTATATGAACAACGGCATGTCAACCTCTCTGCTTTAAAATGCGAACAAAATTGTTTCTTTGTAATTTTTTTTTTAAATTTGAATAAAAATCATTGATGTTTGTTCTAAAATCAATACGAATATTATTTAAAAACACATTGTAATATGAGTATGTGTATCACAACTGAGTTCGACAATGCATTTATTGCACAACGACACTTGTCCGTGTGCAATACATACAAATTCATCCGGCTGAGCGCTCAGCTCAGCAGATATATCCATCTATTTTCCAGTCACTGGCAAACAATGAAATATCGCTGAGATGGCATCTGGATGAACGCGCGATTCAAGTTCATGCATGTATCTGTTTTACACTGAAACGTTCGACCGCATCATTCGTCGCTGTAAACTGCATAACGTTTTAGTGGTCTGCGACGACTGAGTCTAGTCATATTCAACGATTCTAGGCGATCATCATAGGAAAAAATACGGTAATTGTTCGAATCTTTTGGATACACGTGGAGCACATACATTGTGAAATGACGTTGAATTCTTTCGATCAAATCAGATTTATTTGAAGAGATGTTCAAATTGAGATACAGTGCTAGTATAATCAAGATTTGACAATACAAACGCTGAATAAATTGCTTTCCGTACGGTTTGATCATCTATGTCGCGCGTGAAACGTTTCACAAAACCCAGTGCAGAGCTTGCTTTAGAGCTAATCAAATCAGTATGCATTTTAAAATTAAGTTTATCGTCGATTAAAACACCCAAATCACGCTGCTCCGTGGAATTTACAATTTTTTACTTTGAATTTTTTGATTTTTTTTGTACTAGATTGAATTATTCGAAATATGGTTGAGTTGATATAGTGGTTTGCCTCTTGATTTGAAATAATAAATGAAGATTTTTTATTTCATTATCAATTTCTCGGTTATACGTTAGTAGGTTACGTAATTTTTATGAATGAATAAATGCTGATTTTTCGTTTTATAAAAAAAAATCACCTTAGTATTTTATTAAAGTAGTAATTCGGTGTACAAAAACAAATCGTCGTCAATGTTACGGCGCACAATTGATTCCGTAAGTGTTTTCTAGATACACATTTTATTGATTTTCCATACCTATTACTTGACCAGGTGGAGCACATACTTCCATAGATTGCAAGCAACACGGGAACCAACAACTTGAACAAGCCAAAGGTCGATTCAAGTGGATTACTTGATTTTTGTAAATGTCCATGATTTTCATATCAAAAGGGCGAGCCGGACCACAACAATTGCGCGTGCAACAATCATTTTCTTCAACTGCCCAGTAAACCTATGTGGTATAAATGTTAAAATCTGTAATTATTTCGAAAGTGATGAAGTAAATTATTTGAATGTGTTAACAGTGGTTCCGTTTAACCGTCCGTACCGATGCCCATTCGAATTCTTCAAGGCAGATTTATCTTAGGATTAACTTGGGGAGCATGGAACGGATATAAATCCTAAATCTCAAGATTTGAAAAACCGTCCGTATATCTGAAATGTTTATTTATTTAGTACGGACAGCCTTACAAATTTTTGAAATTATCTGGTATTTCTGATTAAAAATAAATTCAAAAACATTTCCGAACCTTTTTACATATACACTAAACATAATGGATTATAATATAATGGTCCATATCAAAGATTAAATTTTCTGTCTGGCTGTCTGTTGACGCGTTTGGAAAAATAAAGTGGCTCGGAAATAATGGGCCCTTTTAGAACAACTCGTTGACAGCTGTCAAATAGTACTAATTTGGTACTAAATTTGAAATATCTAACAGATGGCGCTGTTCTACTACACCGATTTTTGTCGGCTCAGAGTTACAATACTCGAGGAAAATTATTACTTTAAAAGGATTATAATGATTTAATGCGTTTTTTTTTATTATTTTGTTATTATAAAGGATTTTGGAATTGAAAATATTTTTAAAAATTATACAGAATAAAGATGTGTCATTTTGTTCTCTTTTTTTTGACACGCTATCTGGTGGCTATTTCACCATAAATGAACTGGAAATAAACAAGTTTGGTATATTTTTATTTTATTCCGTTAGATATAAAACATTGAGTAGAGGGAAAGAAACGGCGCAGCAAAATAGCAACATAAGGGGTGACGTTTTTGGTATTTTTTTTAGACTTTTTCGTTAATTCATTCAATTAATTTCAAGAGAGAACGTAATCAGTGCATTTTTTTTTCGATAGAAATTAAAATTAATTTTTTTTTTCAGTTTTTTCTCCTGTATTTAATACAGTGGATAAAAATAGTATTTGAAATGGATCAGGTTTGTATTTAATCCCATACGAATACCTATTGAATATATCACTATTGATTTGGAACGATTTGAAAGCACAATACTATTTCAGTGAAAACGGCCAAAACTTTTGTAAATAATTACAGCCGTGAATAGTAAGATGGGCTTAACTTATTATTAATCAAGTTAAGAGTTATATTACTTATGTTTTTCAATGGCGGTTACCAAAATGATATTTTTCCTACATAGTTTTGGAAAATTGTTCTATTTTTGATATCATTTTCTATGTTATTTTCCGAATAGAGGTGATTCACTTTTGTTTTTTTTCATAAAAAAAAATTAAGAAACAGATTGTTCATACTGTTTCATCGCGAGAAATATTTTTGCATAACATGATAGAGATTTTATCGATCTGTAATTGTTTATGATGTATCTTAATGAATATATTGCTTGACGTAATTTAACTTTTGGTTACTCGTCACTCATAATTTGTCGCTAGTGTCAGTGGTCTAATAATGTTTGGCGCTAATGGCATAGTTAGTTTGGCCTCAAAAGCATTACCACATATGATTACTAGTTTGACGAGTTCAGTTATCTGAATGATGAGGTACGAGGTCATTTAGCATAAATAATTTTATCGATACATTAAAACGAAAATGATTGATATAATTTTTTTCCTAAACATTAAAAATGTTACTCATCGTATAGCTAAATATTCCAGATTGATATTTGCATATTTTAAAAATGATTTGAATTACCTAATACATTCAGTATGAATTTGGTTGATTTATTAACAAATACACTGACAGAAATGTTTGTACATCTAGTACGACTTTTTTGTAATTTAACGTTTTTCTACATCTGTTGTAAAATTCACAACATTGTCGTACACCGATTTCTATACTGTTTATATACGATTGTGTGCGACGGAGAAATATTTTCGCACGCAGCTATGTTTCTCCTCTTCCGGCTCAAATTTCTCCTGCGCACACAACCGTATATTAACAGTATAGAAATCTGTGTAAGACAATGTTGTGAATTTTACAACAGATGTAGAAAAACATTAAATTACAAAAAAGTCGTACTAGATGTACAAACAGTTCTGTCAGTGTAAATAATAACAAAACGGAAATAATTTTTGTTATGTGATCATTTCTAAATAGACTATCAGATTGAAATAAATATAATCGTCCATATAGATAGCAGGGGATTTAGAGTGAACCAAGCAAATGCATCGTGAATAAACAAATTCGACTTTCATGAATCAATAAAAATCTATATTTTATCCCCTGAAACATACATGAGGCTAATCTCACGCGTAGGCACGGCCCAAAAATTCATTTAAATTCTTTCAAATCTCGAAAAGATCAATGGATTAATGATGCACAGATTAAAAAGCGATTTTTGAGATTCATTCAGATTGACTATTTGACAGATCCATCGAGTTTGAACTCGTTTGATTTATACGTATATTTTGTATAATGTAGAACTACTGTGATTTATTAATTCAGATTGCATAGATTTATTGAAATGCGCAGCAAAAAAAAAAAGTGGTAATGTTATGGAACATTCAAGTTCAATTTTTTGTCACTAGACATATTCATTACGGATATAGATGGCACTTCAATCGCGGATTTTATAAGACTTTTCGAGTCGTTGTTGTTTATTTGCTGCGCAATAACTTCATCCATGCACACATAAAACAAGAATAGTAAATATTCAATAATCTGTTAGTAAAATGGAAATTAACTAACAATTTTATTAAAATGCGTTAGTAATTTAGTACAAAATTATTTTTTTGAAAAATATTAATTGCAAACATAATTTTTTGTTGGATCAAACCAGTCATCTCATTCGCCTCTCCTCTTAGCTGCGTGCTCTTTCATATCTCCTACAAATAGGCGCTCTTTCCGACTATAGAGCAGAGCTGCTATTTGCGTATGTATACATAAAAAATAAATCAATTTCCAATTGATTTTTCTTAGTTATCCGGTAGGAAAAACGCAAAAATAAATTAATTTTTGACTATAGTAAAAAAAATTTCAAGACCTATCAACTGGAGGTGTCAGTTACCCAGGCTGATCCATGGATTCCTAGGATTTGGCCTGCATTCCAAGGCTTCCTGTTTGGAATTTCATGAAAAATTAGTGTAGATAATTTTATGTATATTTTTATATGAAATTCTAAATAGGAAGCCTTGGAATGCAGGCCAAATCCTGAGAATCCATGGATCAGCATGGACAAAAGACACCTCTAGTTGATAGGTCTTGAAATTTTTTTTACTATAGTCAAAAATTAATTTATTTTTGCGTTTTTCCTACCGGATAACTAAGAGAAATCAATTGGAAATTGATTTATTTTTTATGTATACATACGCAAATAGCAGCTCTGTAGTAGGAAAGAGCGCCTATTTGTAGGAGATATGAAAGAGCACGCAGCTAAGAGGAGAGGCGAATGAGATGACTGGTTTGATCCAACAAAAAATTATGTTTGTAATTAATATTTTTTAAAAAATAATTTTGTACTAAATTACTAACGCATTTTAATAAAATTGTTAGTTAATTTCCATTTTACTAACAGATTATTGAATATTTACTATTCTTGTTTTATGTGAGTGCTGTATTACTACTGTACAGTTCCCCCTGTATCAGGTTCTTATTGGTCAATTCTTCCCCCATCACACTATCCTACAACTCGACTATATAAAGGATGATGCTTGCGGTATTATCTTAGTCTTTTTTGTGAATTGATAGAATAAATTTCAAGAGGATTTATGTAATCAGAGTAAAAGTGATCGGTGAATATTTTTGTCTGATTCGAGAATAAGTTTCAACTTTCAAGTGCCAGTAAAAGAACCAAGGTTTGTAATTATTCCTATACGAATACCACGTGATATAAATCCACGTTTTCTCTAAAACCACTTGAATATTTGATTTTTAATTCTAGTTAGATCACTCTATTTTTTTCTTCATTCTCTGTTATTTTTTTCTTTTGCATAATATAATTCATTATCGCTTAAGCGAGAGCGAATATACTTTAGAAGTATAACGCTAGATGGCGTCGAGTGTGACAGTCGTGGTTTTTGTATCGCTCCAATAGCAAAATATTTAAATTAATTATAATTATTTAAAAATAATTATTTTTCAATTTTACGTGTTGAATAAAAATTTTATTTTTGTAAATTTAAATAAATCGGCGACTATTTCATAATAATTATTTAAAGTTTACACAAAAAACTTTAATTTTCGGTGTTATTTTTATGAATTCAGTTTTTCGGTCTATTGTGATGTTATTGTGCAACTTGTTTGTGCAACTTTTTTGTGAACGACAAGTGCCAATATGAAACATAAACATAAACACCGGCTTCATAAGTTTTACTTTATATTTAGTTTATTTTGTGTTTATTTATTGATTCAAGTGATTTAATTAATTAAATTGAACTATTATGATATTTTAGTGCATAATATTTCATATTGCTGTTAGTTTTTGTTTTCGATTCACTTTGCCGCGGTTTTGTCAGTGTTTGTGTTTTACAGTTTGGCGCGTTCAATTAATTCACACTGTTACGTTTAGAATTTGTTTCGATCTTAATTGTTAAATCTCGATTTTTGACGAATAGATTTGCGGTTTAATAATTAAAGCAGCACTTTTTGCCGTATAGTTGCCAAATTTATTCTTTTAGTAATATTGATAAATTTTACGATTTTACCGCGTGATATGCCAATAATCAAACGGTACTTTATCAATCGGTTTTAAATACAATTATCTTTATTAAAATGCAATTTTTGATCGCGGTAATTAAAACTCATCACTTTTTTGGACTATTTATTGGTGAGTCCGTTCCATTTTATTTTGTTTATTGGTAGCGATGGATTTCCATGGTCAGTTTCGTTCGACAAAATTATTGGTGATTTTTCTCGAGTGCAGTGTGGCTTAGCACGTCCCTCACCTTAAATCTACTTTTGCTCGAAATAGTAATGGTTGGCCTCGCACGAGGGGAGGCCACGGAGCTCCTCCCCGGGAATTGACCGGAGCTCCTCAGTTGACGACCGCTTTGAATATTGGAACAATGAATTTGAGAGGGGGTTTTGAGTTGAAGAAGCGAGAATTGGTCGATGGGGCAAATAATTTTGGTTTAGATATTTTGGCTTTGAGCGATGTACGTGTAAAAGGTCAGGTAGAAGAGACTTTAGGGAATTATCGATTGTATTTGTCAGGAGTTAAGAATGGTAGAGCAAATTGGGGCGTAGGATTCTTGATTAGTAACAGTTTAGAGCAGTCGATTGTGGGTCATAGATTCGTAAATGAGAGAATAATGTGGATTTCAATCAAGTTAGGCGGTGCAGTGTATCGTTTCGTGAATGTTTATTCCCCGTGTGAAGGTACGAATGCAGAAAAGATGAATGATTTTTATGGTGACTTGAATGATATTGTGTATCGTAAGGGCAGAGCTGGAATTTTCACTCAGTTGGTGCGAGCACAAATACAACATCGCACTCACATCTAGTGTGCGACGCACAAAATGCTTATGTTTTTCGGGTGCACGAATTAATATTTCGTATAGAAATAAAAGAGTTTTGATTCTACTTTTCAGCACTATGTGCTTTGTTTATTCGTAAAACCAAGACTGGTCTTTGTTACAATTCTTATTCTTATTTATACTAAATTGTATAAGGTAAATAATTGTATTAAACTTCCCACCAGGAAGCGATCAAAGTTTTAGCCTAGTATATTGTGAAGCAATTGTACCAGGATGTAAACAAATCAATAAAAAAGTAATGAAACTTAAAATAATAAAATTCATTTTCCATATGCCTAGTACGTTGATAAGCAATCATACCAGGAAGCAAAATATTAAACTATGTATGACCCTGAACCATAAAGAAGTGCGTAATGTAGTGTCGTAGTGTCATTTACATATCGATCGTAAAATTTAGATCATAAAATGTAGATCATAAAATTCAGATCGTAAACTTATTTTGATCTTCTTATCATAAAACGCATATTGATTTATTTATCATTCAGCATAGGCTGAAGGCCGAACAAATGCGTACGATTGTAAAAATGTGTTTTAATATACTGCATATATTAACTCACGCACACGCCGGTATGATTAATGACAAATTTGTAGATTTGCAAATAAATGTAGATTTTTTGTTTGAGTCAAAAAACATACAGGCGTGTGCGCGCACCCGAAAAACATGAGAATATTGTGCGCCGCACACTAGATCAGAGTGCGATGTTGTATTTGTGCTCGCACCAACTGAGTGAAAATTCCAGCTCTGCGTAAGGGAAAAGAAAACGTGATTTTACTAGGGGATTTCAATGTCCGAGTAGGTAGAGATAATCAGAATTTTGCGAATATTTTGGGTCATTTCGGAGAGAATATGGAAGCGAACGGTAACGGAAAGAGATTGTTGGATTTCTGCCAGAGTTCAGGCCTAATTATAACAAATTCTTTCTTCAAGCACAAGAATATTCACATGTATTCTTGGGAGAATCCTGCTCAGAATCGGAAATCTCTTCTCGACTATGTTATTGTGGATGAATGTTTACGTAAAACCATAATAGATACGTGTGTGTATAGAAGTTTTGGTTTGGATTCCGATCATTACTTAGTTGCAAGCAAACTACGTATACCAAAAGGGGTAGCGAGTAAAAATCGGAAGCCAACTAATAGAGTGAAAGTTAATGAATTGAAAAATGAAAGTGTAGTGAATCCATATGTAGCCAGATTAGAGGAAAAATTTACGCAAGTTGAATTGAATGAGATGTCGGATATCAACAGTGAATGGGATTATTTTAAGAATGCAATGTTGAGTGCGGTAATGGGATGTTGTGGAATGCATGTGGGTAAGAATGGTAAAAAGAAGACGGACTGGTGGAATGATAAGGTACAGGAAGCAGTGAAAGAGAAAAGAGTGAGATGTATGAGTTGGATGCAAAGTAGAACTGAGGAGGATTTAGAATTGTATAGGGAACACAAGAGGATAGTGAAAGAGTTAGTGAGAGTAGCGAAAGAGTGCGAATGGATGGAATTTGGTAGAGATTTAGAAGAAGCAGGGCAACAGAGGAATAAAGTTTTCTGGTCGAAGGTTAAGAATATCCGTAACGGTGGTAAGAAACAAGCGCCAGGTGCTGTATTAGATAAGGCAGGGGAGTTAGTGATTGATAGAAAGAATGTGTTGAAACGTTGGAGAGAATATTTTGAGAAACTTCTGAATGTTGATAATAGAACAGATTTGAGTGTTAGCGCGAATGCAAGTGTGAATGTAGTCGAAGAAGAAGAAACAAGCATAGGAGAGATAGAGCAGGCGGTTAGAAAACTAAGTTGGGGCAAAGCAGCAGGAGTGGATGAGATTAGGAACGAATATTTAATTTGCAGTGGTTCAGTAGGGATTCGATGGTTGCATCGGTTGTTCAATCTAGCGTGGGATTCATCAGTTGTGCCGAAAGAATGGGGTGGTGCTGTTATCTCTCCTCTCCATAAGAAAGGAAGTAATAAGGATTGTAACAACTACCGTGGAATTTCTCTATTGAGCGTTGTCGGAAAAGTATATAGTGCAATTTTGGAAAAACGTACCAAAGCTATTGTCGAATCGCTCTTGGATGAAAACCAATCGGGTGTCAGACCGATGCGCGGATGTCAAGATCAAATTTTTTGCATGAGACAACTAATAGAGAAGTTCCATGAGAGAAACAAGGATATGTATGTTTGTTTTGTTGATTTGCAAATAGCGTATGATTGCTTACCTAGAGATAAGCTCTGGTCGGTGTTGGGTGAATATGGTGTGAATGGTTTCCTGCTGAGTGCAATTAAGAGTTTGTACAGATATTGTGAAGCGGCTGTGAGAGTGGATGGCGAATTGAGTGAATGGTTTGAAGTGCGAAATGGTCTTCGACAGGGCTGTACAATATCACCGCTTTTATTTATAATTTATATGGACAAACTGATCAAGTCAGCTAAGCTGAGGGGTAACGTAATTTTGGGGGGAAACATTATCTCCGCTCTTGCATATGCGGATGACCTAGTATTGTTTGGAGGCTCAGAACAAAAGCTACAAAACAGCATTAGCGATTTAGAAACAGCTTGTACGAACTTCGGAATGACCATTAGCAGTTCAAAGACACAGGTTATGCATATAGGGAAAGATAGGAAGCAAGTAAATTGTACGTTGAATGGAGGTGTGCTTGAGCAGGTGTCGCAATTCAAATATCTATAATGCATCTTTTCGGAAGATGGCAAACTAGATAAGGAGTTCGAACAGCGCAGAGTGAATGGTAATAAAGTTGTTGCACAGCTTAGGTCACATGTTTTCAATAAACGAGAGTTGAGTAAGGAGACGAAGTTGATGATTCATGGGTCAATCTTCAGACCAACTATCACGTATGGCAGCGAGAGCTGGGTCGATTCAAATAATTTAATTCATAGTTTGGAAGTGGCTGATATGAAAGTTTTGCGTATGATTTCGGATGTTTCGCGTAGGGTTCAATGGGAAAATAGAATTAGGAATGAGAGAATACAGGAAGATCTGAATGTGGATTCGGTTGATGAGATAGCTAGAATGTCAAGATTGAGATGGTTTGGTCATGTACAGCGTATAAATGAGTATCGTTTGCCAAAGTTAATTTTGAATGCTGAAGTGAATGTGCCGAGAGGGAGAGGCAGACCACGAAGACGATATTTGGATTGGGTTAAGAACGACTTGAATGAAAGAGGGTATGATTGGAATAGGGAAACTGAAGACCTGGCTCTCGATAGGGTACGCTGGAGGAGAATTGTTATTGGCCGACCATTACTTGACAGATCAGACGCTGAAAGGCAATAATGGTCTTTAAATTATTGTTGTTGTTGTAGTATATACTCCAGTTGAAAAGGTATTAATTGAGCCATAATGGTAAAAATGGTCTTATCTTATCATTCTCAAATAATACTAAAACACTTTATTAAAATGAATACCGAACAAAAGTTGTTTACTTATGATTCAAATTATATTCAGGAAGGTTCAACCTTTCATTTGACAATAGTGATTTTAATAATTTTATTAGATTCAAGCAATTATTTTCTAATAAGTGTCAAAAAAAATTGATTTATATAAAAATGAACATATTATAACACTTTAAACAATGGTTTTCATTATTTTTTTTTCGTTGTCGAATGTGATTTTGAACAAATGTGATAATCTAGTTATTGTGTTTGACGGAATGTATATGTTTACGATAAAGAGTTCAAACCAAAAATTCCAAAAAGATTCTTATTGTGTGAGTCACAGAAGAAACTTAGTGAAATTCATGCTATGCGTCACAACAAATGGCCTAATAGTGGGCGTTTACGGTCCTTATTCTGCACGCATAAATCATGCCAAAATACTTCTACTGTGTGATATACTAGTTTCAGATCGAGGATTTTTGGACTGTACGCTAGAGCTTAAACCAATGGATTTGAGGTGAAAAAACCCCCACATTTATACGGGAAACCACAATTTACGAGAAAACAAGCTAATGAAGCAACATTTGTAACAAAAACCCGTTATGTTGTTGAAGCCAGAAACTTCCACATAAAAAACGATTGGAAATATTTAAGTGGTGATAAAATTCATCAATCCCTTTTGACTTTAAAGAAATATTTTCATATAGGTGTGGCATTAGTTAACGCTTTTAGTTCAAAAATCGAGAGCGATAAAATTGACTGCGGTGAGATTGGCAATAAAATGTTGAATCAAAATAAAGAGGAAAATATATTGAATACGATAAGATCACGTATCCCTGAGAGTGAATTTATTGTAGTAAACAATTTGAATCTATATCCTGTTCAGTCAGAAGAACTTGTTTCTTGTTTGCTTATCAGTGAAGAACTGAATTTATTTCGTTTTACAATACAATATGGAGACGCACCGCAGTTCCCCCCTTACGCATAATCTTATAAGCATATTGTCAAAGGTGTTACCACCTTTGAACATCCTTCCCCCTCTGAACGGAGTGAGGTCACAATATAAACTTCAAAAATTTTCTACAAATCAATACATAATTTTAAATCATTTCTTCAACTAAATCGTTTCTTTCTAACTTCGTTATCAATGTTTCGCACTGCTTGAGTTCTTCCTTCATTCGCTCGTGGACTGTATTCATTCCCTCATACAATGTGTTCTTAATCAATCGGTTGCTTCGTTCGGTAACTTTACTAATTTCGTAATGGGTCGCACAAGTTCGGTAGTTGGTGTCTTCAATTTAACTGAACGTACTAAATTATCTGCTCCTGGATAAGTTTCAATTACTCGCACAATAGTCCAAACGCCCGGTGGGGAATTATCAATTTTGAGAATGACTAAATCACCCACCTCAATATTACATTCTTTCTTATTCCATTTGTATCTGTTCCGTAATGTGCTAAGATACTCTTTACGCCAAATATTCCAAAAATCCTGTTGGATTTTATCAAGAATTTTTTGTTGCTTTATTTTATTCATTAAGATATCGCTCAAATCTGTAGGCATTGGTTGAACTGTTCGCTCGCCAATCACCGCATGTGCTGGTGTTAAGTAGTTCAAATCAGTCGGCTCATCTGATAATGGAACAAGTGGGCGGCTGTTTAAAACTGCTGTTATTTTTACAAATAACGTCTGATATCGCTCAAATGTAAGGATCTGGTTGCACAACAACCGCTTCATAAGATGTTTCGCTGATTTGACAGCTGATTCCCACAATCTTTCGTGATGAGGCGCCCTCGGTGTTACAAAGGAGCTGGGAAATAATGTTGCTATTTGACATTTGTACTTTAGATATTTTTATGATTGGGTTAAGTATTATTGTTTGAAATTTTCGAAAGATGGCGGCTCCAAATGTTTAGTTCATATTGTGTGATTACAATATTTCAATTAATTTAGAATATTCAAAATCGTAAAAATATTTCGACATTTTGCAATACAAAAGGGACATTTTGTAAGAAACATTCGAATAATGCACATTGAATTTTGGACAGTTTCATGATTTTTTTTTTTCTAAATATAAATTCCATATATGTGAAAATACATATTTATCCTTATTGCGAAGTCGCATTAGCAAAGAGATTCATTGCTTCTTTCGCCATTTCAATGAGGACGTTGTGAACTTTCATGCCGTGGGCAAGTACATCAACAATTGATTAATTTATTCCGGCATAATTCGTTCGGCATTGCAAGCGATTTCTATCATATATGCACTAAATTGCACCTTTACGGAATGCAAACGACAAATCGTATCTATTTGCCGTTTTCGTTGGTAGTATTGTGACGTGTCACGTCATAAGAACATTTAATTAAACTTTTTTTCAGATGAATTTCAAAATTATTGTTTGATTAAATCAATTGTATCTTGCTTTGAAAATAGAAGATTTGCTACATTTTTTGTATAGGAATCGACAGGCTATCGATGATTATTATAAAATCAGATTGGAACAAGAACAAATAGTTTCATGTCTCAGACTAAAAACATAAATCCAGACCATTTTTACAAAAATGATTTTTTCACAACATTCAAATCAATTAACATTTTCTCAATAAATAGTGCATAAGATCACTCAAAATATTTTAAGCATAAATAATTGAATTTATTAATATGAAAAACAATTTATAATCAATAATAATTCATTATCGTTGGCAGAGACAATGAATTTTCAATCAGCACAATGTATAGTGGATTTGAAATATACGAAATATTTTATTTATTTGAAAGGTGACGACATATTTCAGAATTATTGTTAATATTGTTTTTTGATGAGCAAAATGGACTTAATCACTTTATTTCCAAGTATGTGAACACAATAAGTAGCAATTGAAACAAGAATAATCGTTCCAAAGAATCCTGTTACATAGCCGGCATGTTTGAATGCATTTGGCATTGCAAAAATACCTATAAAAACGAATATTAATGGTCAAATCTTGAGAAAAAAAAAAAAAAATTGAAATACAACAATGATATTCTGTTGGAAAATTCTTTGTTTTATATAAATCAAGCGGACTATTCAATGACATTTTTTTGTGCTTCGAATACTAAAGGTTCAACAGATGGCGCCTGTGATATGTTAAATGAATTTAAGTGTATTTATTTTTCTGAACACAATACAATATTTCTCGATACATTTTGTTCTATATATGGAGACTTGAGTGTCACTAGATGGAGGTTAAAGCGAATTTGTCATACTATTGTCAATGTTACAGCATTCAATGCACTCAAAGTTCGATATAAATGCAATTTTACAATTCAATACCTGTTCCTAATGCGGCTTTTAAAAAATGTAATAGAGTCTCTATATTCCTATGTATGGAAAAATTACCAGATAAATAATCAAATGAAAAAAAAAACAATAAATGTTCAAAGTGAAAAAAAAATGTAGATAAAAAATCTGATTTTTATTCACGACAATGTGAGGTTATGTTGACAATTTCTGGAATGTCATATGCAGAAATATATTTACGCAACAAAATATTACTTTTTTCGTTTAAAAGCAATTTTCGAAAGATAAACTTATATTTTTTTGTCTTGTATTTTGTTCAAAATTATTTTTATTCATATATTTGGTGCCGCCATCTTTCGAAAATTTCAAACAATAATATTTAATCCAATCATAAAAATATCTAAAGTACAAATGTCAAATAGCAACATCGTTGTTTGACTTTTTTCACAGCTTCTTTCCATTGAATCCCTTTACCATTCAACCAGTTGTTCATTTCTTTGGATTGCCAAGTCTTCCGAATACCGCACAATTCGTTATTCGCTCCAATAAAATTCTTTGCTGCTGGCATTTGATAAATGGATGCCAATCGTGCCAAAGACCATAAGAATCGCTCTGTGGTCAAATTAGAAACACATTCAATGTGTACCATTCTCGTTGTTTGAACTGAAAAGTCACGTTTGGCCGCATTGATTCACAACAACTTGGTTTTTTTTTGTTTGGTTTTTTTTATGAAATAATTTATTCTAATTACAACTGTCTTCACATTAACATTAAATTTAATAAATATTCGATTGTCTATGACATTAATTGGTGCTTGATCAATTCGTGAAATATTAATTGAAATGAAAAAAAAAGAAAAATGATTCTATGCAGCTAGAATATATGTTGTATGCTTGGTTGCTAGTGAACGACTCATTCGAGCCGTATCAGTTTCACACGGAAAAGTGAATTGTGCAAAAATGTAATATGACAGATGAACGATGAATTTTCGCATGATGAAACACGCCATCCAGTGGTGTAATCTGTACACTCGTTGACATGCACACGAAAACTGCTGCATATCCTCTATCAATTGATTTAAATCGCCCTTCATATAGTTTAACTTGAATCGGCCCAAAATAATCCACACCACAATATACAAATGGTCGTGAATTTGTCAATCGTTCTTTTGGTAAATCGCTCATTAATTGGTTTCGCTCTGTTTTTGCATATCTCGTACAGTTAATACATCTTTTAACTATTGTAACTGCGGCTTTTCTCGCTCCTATTATCCAATATTTCGTTCTAACATAATGCAACATTAATTGCAAACTTCCGTGAAGTGTCTCCTTATGAGATTCTTCCAATAATCGCACAGTCATAGTTGAACTTGCTGGTAGTATAATTGGGTATTTCTCGTCGTATGTGACATTCAAATTTGTCAACCGCCCTCGCACACGCATAATTCCATTCGAATCCAAAAAAGGGTTTAAACGTACCAAATTACTTGTTGATTTGATTTCATCTTTTCGCTCTAACGCTGCCAATTCTGCACTAAAATATTTCAATTGCGTATACTTTATCCAAAAATTCATCGCCCAATTTAATTCATTTGTCGTTTGCCTTTCGCAACTTTCTTAAATAAATTCTTAAGCAATGGAATAGCTTTCATGACATAAGCTGTAACTCGCATTGTTTTCTTCATAACACTATATCGCTCTAATAAGGGTACCTCACTTATCGATAGCCATTGCTTCTGATTTACACTCATAATGCTTTTTGAAACTGGACGATATTCGCTCTGCACTATATCTTGTTCATCCGTTGACATTTCTTGTGTTTCTTGCATTTTGTCTTCGACTCGCTCAAACATAAACTGCGGACCATTCCACCATAATTGATTTTCAATTAATTCGCTCGGCTTCAAACCTCTTGAAGCAATATCAGCTGGGTTCTGTTTCGTATGGACATATTTCCATCGCTCTTTTTCCTGTAAATCGATGAAATTCGCTCAGTTGAATTGTTGTAGCAAGACGAGAAAAAAAAAACCGTTCTTGTGATTCAGCACAAAACGTTTTACATGCGTTCAAATGTTTAACCTCGTGTTTCATGAAAATCCAAACCAAAAAATCATGCGTTTTTTCTTTCAATAATGATTCGCTCAAAACAGAAAAAAATATCAATGTTCCAATGGTTTTCCTTCAACCGTTCTGAAATTTCAATCGAAGAATGCTTTAATACCGCAATTCGTCGGATGGTGTGAATAATATAGTTGTTGTTGCTAACACCATGTGGTCAAATGCTGATAGAGAAATGAAAAAATCGAAAAAAATTCAATTCGCACAAAATTCGCTCACAAAAATCACAATTTAAAAATATTTCAATTTTCATGCAAAAATTTTCGCTCAATTGGATACGATGCATTCAAACTGGCGGAAATCAATCCAATTCTCGTTCAATCGCACACGTTGATGTTGTTTTTCAGTCGCCGACAACGAGAAAAAAAAATCACTTTTCCTTTTGATGGTTATTCGCTCAAAAAGAAAAAAAAGTAAATCCAATTCGGCCACTAATTTATTAAAATAAATTTTTTCGCAAAAATTCTCTCTAAATTTTTCATTAAATCGCACCAAATCTAATCAATTCGCATAAAAATATCAAATCTTATTTGATTCACTCGTGTCTATCGCTCAAGAAATGTTTCGCTTAAAATTACATGCCCAATCGCAAAAAATCGTTCAACTCAATCGCACAAAAGAAAAAAAAAACACATTTGATTGGACCAAATGTTCAGTCAGAAGAACTTGTTTCTTGTTTGCTTGTCAGTGAAGAACTGAATTTATTTCTTCAGAACAATTTACAATACAATATGGAGATGCACCGCAGTGCCGCCTCATGCATAACCTTATAAGCATATTGTACCACCTTTGAACAATACAAAATTTAGTTTACATGATTTAAAACAAATTACGCAAGGAACTTTTCATATACGCATGTTACCAAGTTATTGTCAATCTCAAATCAGAATAAATTCATTGTGCGTGTTTGTAAAGGGTATGCATGCCGAAAATATTGTAAGAATTTATCAACAGCAACTTCAGTACCTATTTTAATTTTAGTCAATTTTGCATCACGTTTTCAATCAAATGTATGTCGTAAAGCGTATGTACTTCTGGATTTGCTCGATGATAAGCCAGTCATTTTAGCATACTGCTGTACATGCCAAAATGGTTTAAGAACTGTTGGCTGTTGTAGCCACGTTATCACTATTTTGTGGTATACGTTGCATGTAAAAAAATTAGCACTGAATGTAATGTTCAGTAACTGCTAACACCTAACCAAGCGGATAGTGTTCTTTAGAATGAAAATCAAAAGCCCTAACAAACAACGCCATCTGTTGGTATTAGGTATCACATTTTCTCCATAATTCGTGAAGACACATTGAAATACGTGATTACGTATTACGATTCAGATCATGAGAGCGTGTGACAGCATTTGTTTTTGGTTATGCTCATTCTTATCATTAGCATAAACATTTGTTATGTGAATTAATATATGAATATTTTTTTAATTTTTTATAATTTATTGAGGTAAATAAATTTCAATTATTATCGAATAAATTCCATCAAAACTCAAACATTTTATAATAAATGAAATAAATTGCATGAAATAAAAATTTTCTGCAAAGAATTTAATACCTCGGTAAAATATTAGGTGGCGCTTATAGATTATTTACGGAAAATTTTTGACATTTTCCATATAAAAGATATCTGTTTGCACCTAACATATTCTATAGCACAATAGTTCCTAACAAAAATAACAATAATTGATTTTAATTTTCGCACTGAGACCTTTGCAAATAGAATTATAATTTTCTTCAAAAATAAGGATGTAACTTTCTCATGTAGTTCATCATTGATTCATCAGTGGTACCAAAAGAATGGGGTGGAGTGGTTATCTCACCCCTCCATAAGAAAGGAAGTAATAGGGATTGCAACAACTACCGTGGAATTTCTCTATTGAGCGTTGTCGGAAAAGTTTATAGTGCAATTTTAGAAAAACGTACCAGAGCTATTGTCGAATCGCTCTTGGATGAAAACCAATCAGGCTTTAGACCGATGCGCGGATATCAAGATCAAATTTTTTACATGAGACAACTAATGGAGAAATTCCATGAGAGAAACAAGGATATGTATGTGTTTCGTAGATTTACAAAAGGCGTATGATTGTATACCGAGAGCTAATTTGTGGTCAGTACTGAATGAATACTGTGTGAATGATCCCCTTCTGGGAGCAGTTAAGAGTTTGTACAGATGTAGCGAAGCGGCGGTGATAGTGGATGGAGAGTTGAGTGAATGGTTTGAAGTGCAAAATGGTCTCCGACAGGGCTGTTCGAATTCGAACAATTTAATTCATGATTTAGAAGTGGCTGATATGAAAGTATTGCATATGATTTCGGATGTATCGCGTAGGGACCAATGGGAGAACAAAATTAGGAATGAGAAAATACGTGAGGATAAAAAAAAGCAAGAAAGTCAAGATTGAGATGGTTTGGACATGTACAACGTATGAATGAGTGTCGTTTGCCAAAGTTAGTTATGAATGCTGAAGTGAATGCGCCGAGAGGGAGAGGCAGACCACGTAGACGATATTTAGATTCGGTTAAGAATGATCTGAATGAAAAAGGGTATGACTGGAATGGGGGAACTCAAGACCTGGCTCTCGACAGAGCATGCTGGAGAAGAATTGTTAGAGGGCTACCATTACTAGACAGACCAGACGTTGAAGGGCAATAATGGTCTATAAATGATTGTTGTTGTTGTTGTTGTTGTCCACATAACGCTCTGTTGAAAGTTTGCGGAGCACACGGTTTTTGTAACAACGCTACGAAATTAATCAAATCAATTTATAGTAATATTCAGCAAAAAGTTAATGTCGGTAATCATGAAACGGATTTTGTCACAATTAATAACAGTGCATTATACTTCAAGGCAGCAATTTTGGTCAAACATACTTTTCGCTTTTCTTTAACGACACAATTAGTATTCTTGAAAATATGACCGGTCATTTATTCGCGGATGATTGTCAGGCTCTTATTGAAGTTGAGTTTGATCAAATAAATACCGGTATTGAATTAGTAAATTCGGATCTCGTAAATGATATTATTAAACGTCGCGGTATGAAATTGAACGATTGTAAATCAAAAGTAATGATCATCGGTTCTAAATATCATACACAAGGTGATGAAAAACTCGAATTCTGTATGTCAATTAAAAAACTTAGTGTTATTTTTGACCATAGGGTAAATTGCAAATTGGTGTGTTAAATCGTATTCGGCACACAAAGCATTTTATATCCAATTATATCAAACGTGATATGGCTGCAGCGCTCATTGACCCCATAATGGATTATGGTAATATAGTAACTTATGGCTGGGGTGCACATAGTACTCAAAATCAGCTCAACCGTGATCTTATTGCTGATAACGATAAGATTAAATATGTTTTCGGATTGAAGCGTAGTGAACATGTTACTGAATACCGTCTGAATCACATGTTTATTCGAAACGGTGAAACGTCGCGTTATCCAGACAACCTTCGCGTTAATTGTAATCCACGTACCGCATTTGACACACGCGCATTCAGTTACTCGGCAATTAATTTTTGGAACAGTTTACCAGTTGAAATTAGAAACGATTCATTAGCTTCATTTAAAAACGCGTTATAATGAGCGCCAATTTGATCAATTAAATAATCAAACTCTACTTCAATGAGAGCCGCGAACAAATGACTGGTCATATTTTCAAACATACTAAGTGTGTCGTTAAAGTAAAGCGAGAGAAAACATTTGGCCAAAATTACTAATTAAAAGAACTCCGTTCACTATGACACATAAAATTTGCAATCGAGATTTGGTAGTATGGCGAATTAGAGCCCGGCTTTGACCTGTTATGGTTCGACATATATATTCACAATTCCACTCATTTACAAGATAATCTTTGAAACTAAAGTGTCTTCGTGGTCTACAAGGTTGTGCCTATCCAATGCAGCAACAACCAATGAAATCGATTATGTTTGTGGAAAATAACGGAGGGAAATGTGTTTCCACGATATCAAAGATTTTTCTCATATTTTTGTTCACATCAATGCCAATTTTTTTTAAATGAATCCAGGTTGGTTTTGTTTTTATTGCTGATAATGAAAGTACGTAAGGTCTAGAATATATCACAGCATTTTCGCTCACTTGTTCATTGCTTAAATGTCGTATGTGGTTCTCATGAAAATTATCAGTTTTTGGTTATTTTATCAATTGACCACATGCCCATTTCTTTGTGTATCCAAGCACATTGAAACGTATTTTATTCGACATTTGAAGTGTATTTTTGCTCTTTTCATCACAAAAAACCACATCAATATCCTATCAGCTTAATTAATCTGAAGAAATATGAAGTTTCCGTTGGCTTTTAATTTTTGTGGTTGAATGCAGAAATATTTTTCATTAGATATCAAATAATTAAAAATACAGTAGATTGTGGTTTTTTAAACTTTATTAATTTATCATTTAATATATACAATATTTATATTTTTTAAATATATATGTCGAACCATAACAGGTCAAAACCACGAAATTCGTACTTATGTCCAAATCTCGAAAATTTGGGGGTGTTTCGAACAAACGGAAAATGGCATTATGATACCTAGCCGGGCTCTAATTCGCCATACTACCAAATCCCGATTGCAATAACTTCATTCAAAATTTGTTTCATAGTGTTATAAATCGCTACAAAATCTGATTTATGACTAGTAGTCATTAACTACCGACTTTAACTTTTTGCTGAATATTACTATAAATTGATTTGAATAATTTCGTAGCGTTATAAGAAAAACCGTATGCTTCACAAACTTTCAACAGAATTCACATCTCAAACATTGAGTGACTATAGACCTCAATATCAAACGGATGCAACCTATATAGATTTCTAAGGCGTTTGACTCAGGGAGCATTGATCTTTTGTAATGAGTTTGAAAGAATTTTTTTTTCGGCAACAAAAAATCAAACCTTTACAAGGGGGGCTAATTGGTGGTATCCAAAAATGCAATGATAGGAGTAGTCTAAAAGTATAATAACGAATAAAGACTAGGTGGGTATTACCACCGAAGTGAACCTAAATCGAAGTTTGAATATGTGCGAGCAAAATACTCCTTCTTAAAGAAGACCAATTTGAATAATAAATGTATTCATTTAAAATACAATATGTCTTTCTATATCAGGCCCTAAAATTTCCGCTCCTACTGTATTATTAATAATAATCTCGTAAATCTCGTGAATCTCACGAATCTTGAGAATAGTCAAATTCTATATGTTAAATAACTTACTTATCGAGAATAAGTATTTTCTACAATGATATTAAAATAATCAAATATATTGATATCACTGAAATAAATCAAGTAGTGTGATTTAAAAAAAAAAAAATTCGCAATTTTAACAATATAAAATACAGTGATAATATAAATCAATAGTAAGTTTATTGAAAAGAGAATGAAGCGTGTATTGAAGGAATAAATATTACGAAATTAATCAAATATTTGAAAATAACCAAATTCATAATCTTGTCTTGTAGATTGAAAAATTCTTTTATTGCTACTGTTTTTTTATCAATATCATTCTAGTTAGCAATATCAAAAATATAAATTCTTGCAAATCTTGAATTCGTACGAATCCGTGAATCATCACGAATCCAAGAATCCATAAGAATCCGTTGATTCATACAAATCAATTCTCAAAACCTGAATTGATTCACGTGTGTCTACTCCAAGGCTAAATATGTAATATCGATATGGTATACGGAGACATTTATTCTTACAACAAAACAATAAAAACAATATACATTTAATTTTCATCACTGAAATTTGATAAAATAAGTTTTGGGCGTAAAATCATGGCGATGAAATGAGGTGCACGTAGTGCCTACAACGCGCATAGATGTGCTTTCAGTATATATGTTCTCAGTGGTACAAACGTACGCGTAGTAGGCACTACGTGCACGTTATTTCATCGCCTTGCGTAAAATAGTAATTTAGCACACCAAAAAAATTTAGAAAGCTTGTTGTAATTCTTCGACCAGATTTGAAGTGTCATTGACACTGTGTTAACAATCTAGACGCTGACAATTAAATAATTCATTTGATTCCTTCAATGATTTCTCATACGGAAAATATAAAAACTGCATGTAATTTTTCAAAAGACAGAAGTGGTTGTAAATTTATTGAAAACATTTAAAATTATCAATCGATTATAATTCCTTCAGCAAAAAATTAATATTCAACAAATTAACATTACTATATTTAGATTTAAAGATCATTTTACCTTTTGACCCAAACTGTTTTTAATGGTAAACTTATTGTTCGTTTCGAATCCGGTAAATGCTTCTAGAAGTTCTACTTTTTGCTTTACTAAAAGTTGATCAATAGTAGAAAGATATTCCAAGCCCCGAGGACAGTTGGGATTTCCCACTGGTATATTCATCCAGCCACCTTAATTGGATAAATATCACATTTTAATATTTAGCATTATACAATAAACTATTTTTATGAAAACATCGTTAATCCAATGAATTATAATTATTGAAATTAATACCTCTTTTCTTTTTCAGTAAAAAATTGCTCATACCCTTTGCTTTGCGGTGATTTATTCAAATTAATTTTTTTCTTAATGCATTTCAATATATATATAATATTTACATGGTTGGATTTGTGAAAACTCAGAAACCTAACTGTTTTTTCTACTTTAATTAAAAATCGTTCCATAATGTTCGATATCGCCTATTTGTGAATATTTTTTGGAGTTCTTCGAAAGAAAAATATGATTCGAAGTTTGTACCAAATTCACGTATAAACAATATGAATGTCAATTCAAGAAGTCAAATAAATTCAGCTTTACATTTACATAGATGAAGAAATTGTGGAAGAAAAAATATCACTTTTTATCAATTTTCTTAAGTTAAACACTTTTGTGCAAATATAAATATAGTATATAAATATATCATCACATCTAAATCTTCTTCATATATTTTAGTAAATTTCAAACAAATGAACACCATGAATGAAATGATCCAACACATGTTTATATTATTATCTACGTTTTTTATTTCCCTTATCACTTCATTTATTGAAGAAAACACAGTGATAAGGATAAGTAAATTATTACCAAACAACATTTTAGTTGAAATAAAAAATATAATTTTTTTTTATTTTGATATCAGTTACCACTAAAATTCAGAACAATATATTGTGTTACATATATACAATTTAGATCTTATGATAGATCTGTAACAGTTTGCGTTTTAGGCTAATATTTTGTTCTTTCAGATAATAAATTAAATCGGCTTGTTTTTCAAGTAGATCGGTTATTTTACTATCGTCAACCGTAATGCACAATGAGCCAATCAAAGGTTGTTCTATGTCACGTAATGCATCTGGTAGGGAGTGTGTAACATTGAAGTGATATACTTTCATAATATACGTGCCATGTATTGCCAATAAAATTATTGTTTCAAGTCCGCAAACTATGCACACATATGTAATGGGCGATTGTACTGCCTTTCGACAATAAAATATTTCAGATCCATTACATTGTAAATTTATTGTTTGAACTAAAAAAATTATCATATTACATAGTGTAACTATTGAAAGTGGTACGTTTTTATATGTTAGAATTTTTCTACGATAAAAATCATGATAACCCTGTCGTCGCAAATTGTTGTGCTGGCGTGTAATCAAAACATCTATTATAAATGTAACAATCCAAAAAACGCATCTTATGTATATCATAAGGTCATATGTTTTACAATTCTCTTGCAGTTCCAAAAAAACACTACTAATGAAAATCCATATCGATAAAAATACGTGAAATCCTGCTAAATGAACACTATTTAAAGAATATTTCTCCATCTTTGGGATCGAATTTCCACTGCCTAAATCTGAATTTCTGTGATAGAAGAGAATGCGATCAGTTCCGTATGTAGTCATTTTCACTGAACACAACTTTTTAAAACAGTATGCAATTTAGCCTATTAACTAATGTCATTTTTAAGTGAGATTGAGACGTTATATGTAGATTTTTACGAGAAAACACTGCCATTATCGCAGAACAGCAGATACCAATTTTAATTTTACTTCACTGAAATACCGCCCATTTAAGATGAGAAATATGTTTTATTTATTTTTCAGCCGCTTGATTTATTTATCGCATAATGAACCCAAAAAATATAATAATAAACCAGTCACGGATAATAAGACGTATTATTTTCTTTCAACAGATGAAATTGTTCAAAGTTTATCATCACAGTCATGCTTAAGTCGATAATCACATTTGAATGTAATTTTTTGTGAAATAAAAATTATTACCGATACGGAGCGATCAGGTTTTGTTTTGTTACTTTACAAAAATATTTACTAAAAATACTACATTGCACACTGTCAACAAATTAATATCCTTGGTAAACATCTGCATTATATGCATTTTATTCCATACTAGATTTATTCATATGAATTGCTTTGTTGATTTTGAATAGTTAATTATATTCGAATATTTCTTTTCTGCGCGAATGGTTCTTCTGGAACAGAAACAGAAAATATGCAAATAAATTAACTCAACAAAAATATTTTAAATCAAATTATGAGATGGGTTATGTTAACTGTCATTGCTACATGTATCGTTTATTTAAACTGCAATATTTTTTTGATTTTTAAACAATTATTTGATTTGATTTTCACATAAATTCAAAGGGAATCACTGAAGTTTATTTATAAAAGTGATTTTGATTTTCACTTATTTGTGATTTTGCAAAAAGTATTATTTTTTGTTGTTGTTAATATGACAGAATCGAAATTGCATTGCTGTGTCACTAGTATGTGCCAAGGTTTGACCTATTGTGGCCTTTATCTGAAGTGCAAATTTTGTAAAAATCAAATATTTATTCAATGCATGAGACAAAGAGAAGAAAAAGTAAAAAAACTACTTGAATATTTTGGATTAGCGAGAAGATTTGAAGATGGAACATGGGGAATTATGAAACCAGATAATGATAATGATGAGCATCTGAAATTTTTCAATTATATTTTCAATGAAAATTCGCCATTTGTCGTGTCATGTGAAGTTTGCAATTACAATATCAATAATAAAAGAAAAATTGATGCAGAATTGAATACGGAGCAATTCCATGATAAGTGTAGTCAAATAGATGATGACGACTCAATGAATATTGCTGGTAAAAATAGCACTAATAATGATCCGACTGAAAGTCATGCAGAATTTAGTCAAAACAATGACATTGGAGATTCAGTATTGTTCTAAAATATTTCATCTCGGCTAAAGGTTTTGAAGAACTTAAATGAAGTACCAAAACCATTCAATGGAGTTTACATGATTTATATTTCAAGATTTGTTGAAGGATAGAAAAAAGTCATTGAAGGTGAATATGAACAAATCTCAATTGAGTAGCAAACATAAAAAAACAAATGCTAAACAGAATAATCCTCGCAGAAATAATCCATCTGTTTGTCAAAATAAGAACGACAAAAGCAAACGAAATGTTGGAAAATATAATAATAACCCTGAACAGCATAGGTTCTCATGAAAAATCCGTATTTTGGAAAAATGTCGATTTAGTTATAAATCAATAAATATATAAATGCCATATAGTTTGATGTGTTTTCATAGAAAATATGGCCAAAAATCGCGTGTTGTCGAATTTTACCTTTTTGGGATTATTTTGACCCATAGGGTCACTATGCCCTCCACGCCACCCAATTTTGAATCGATTTTCAATACCGAATCCAATGCCGCAATCTTTTTTTGAATTCACCAAAATTTCGACATTTTTCCAAAATACGGATTTTTCGTGAGAACCTATGCTGAACAGAATCACTTTGTTATTTCTCATCGGAAATTTTATAACAATGTTGGAAATAACCATCGTTCTTACTATAACGATGTGAATAATGTTCATATACAACAACAACAATAATCTCAAAGATCTCAACAGCGTGTTAATTGGCAGCGTTCACATCATCCAAAACAACCTCATTATATTCAACATTTGTCACAAAATCAATCACAACCAATTCTGAACGGATATCCTTTTTGGAATCAACTTTAACTCAGTATCATCAATTTATGGATCAACTCAGTTTTTCCCGAATATGATGCCATTCCAGATGTTTCAACCGTTTTACCGTTATTGAATACATCTGTTACTCATGTGAAAGATATGAAGTTTACTTATCAAATTTTCTCATGTAATGTTTTTTTTGCTTAAAAAGTGGAACCAATTTGGTCAACACTGAGATCCATAATAACCCTATTGAAATTGTTATTTCGAATTGTAATTTGAATATCGAAAATGAACTTAGTCATGGCTCATATTTGGATTTTGTTCTGGTTTAACTATCACAAAAAGAATTGTAAAAAAAAGAAAGAAAAAAGAAAAAAAATAAGAATTGAAAATGAAATGACATCAAATGAAATTAAATTATGTATAAAGACACAAGACATAAACAAACAACTGGATTGTATTGAGATGTCAAATGTGTGTAGTATACCATAAGGAAATCTTGTCTAATTTAGTTTTAGTTATAACTATGAAAAAATAGATGGCGTCATGCATAAAATTTATTCTTGCTAGAAAATGTAAATTGCAAGCAAAGAATAGAAAAACGTGGTGTGTGCACGCTCTCTTCTCTTTGGACATTGCTTGGAAGCGGTCATACAGTAATCGATTGTAAGAAAAAATTGTAAAATCTAACGAGACTGATTTCATTAAAGAGAAAACATTCCAATTCGATTAAAATCAAAGTTCAATCTATTATTTAAACCAAATTTTGAATTTATTTCACAAAAGGGTTTAGTTGAGTATAACAAATGAGTGAAAGTCAAGAATAAGCCTTTATAATTTATCACTCAAAAGGGCGAATTTGTTGAAGATTGTTAAATTTTTAAAATTGAAAAAAATAAACTTTAATTTCAATTTTATTGAGAAGTGAGAATCGACAGATAACCACAAAACGGTGAATATAGATAAAATTAAATTGGATGGTGGACAAATCACTCGATGCGATAAAACGGACCCGAGTGTGAACTGGGACATTTTATTGGGTCCAGCGAGAGAAATTTACATTGGTGAATGGAATAGATTAGCTCGAAGCGATTAAACGGACCCGAGCTGGAATCGTTCTCGGAAATATAGTGATTCATTGATTCAACCTCATTTATGTAAGTCCATTCAAAGTTTTGTCGGAAGGAGAGAGAGAGCATATTTTAATTTGACTGGAAATCTAACATAAAGATTACTCGCAGTCGAAAAAGTATTGATGATACATGAAAAAATCAAAACAATTTTAAAAATGCAAATTATGATGCAATAAATGATTGTTTCTCTGATATTGAATGGAATACATTGTTTTCTGATGATTCTTTGGATTATAATTTGCAGAATATTTATTCTTGTGTTAAAAATGTTATTAATTCCCATGTAGTTTTGAAAAGTAAGAGAATTTCAATTCATCCCAAATGGTTTGACTCACATTTGAATAACTTAAAGAATTGTTAAAAAAGAGACATGATTCATTAGATGATGATAATAATTTCAAACTATCTCGAGCGGAATATAGATGTTATTCTCGTATTTCCTACAACAATTATAAATTAGAATTGGAGGAGCTGATAGCTAGTGATCCAATGGAATTTTTGAAGCATGTAAATGTCATAAGAAAAACTGTCAATGAATTACCAAATGAAATGCATTATAATAATCGGAAGTCATTCAATGGTATTGATATAGTTAATCTTTTTGCTGAATTTTTTGGTTCCGCTTATACTAAACATAATTCACAACCGATTGAAATCTACAATGTTGATACTTTTAATATTATAAACTTGGCTGAATAAATCAAATGAAACGAATTATTTTTGCACTGATATCTGAGTGAAACTGGTTCAATAATGTCTTAGCAAAAATTTTGAAGAGGATTAAAACAGAAATTATCGAAAATATTCATGTAAAACACATATATAAAAAATTCAAACACACGGCTATTTGAAAAAAGAAAATATGACTGTGAAAATTCCCCATTACCCACAGACAATCAAATCCTTTTGGGGGTTTACTCTCCACAGCAACTACTTTCACGTGAAAGTCGAATTTCCCATTCCCCAGAATGGCTGTTGCACTGTGTTATAATCTTAGCTATTCGAACATCATCGGCAAACCTTGATAAAAACACATTTTTTGATGCCACCGATGGTAGGTCGTAAATGAAAACCAGGAAAAGCGTTGGACCAATATGACTACCCTGAGGTACACCTGAATTAACAGTAAAATCAGGTGATTCCGCAGCTCCTAGTTTAACGTATTTTTGGCGATTTGATAGATATGATTTTATCCATTTGATGATATTTGTTGGAATCGGAAACGCTGTTAATTTTCGAAGAAGAATGTCGTGGTTGACTCGGTCGAACACAATAACGTTTACTTTACGACTTCATCATTCGTGGTTTCCTTGTTGAATCGAGATACCCAGACTGCTTTCTCCAATGTTTAATCTCGATTATCGAAAGTACATTTGTGCCAGTCTTTGTGCCAATTTTTGGTTTCGGTGCTTCGTATTTCTGTGGTTGTTTTTCATCATCATTTTGTTTACGTTTCGGTGTGTAATTTAGTCTCAAAGTATCAGAAAAAGATGCCTTACTGTTCCAGAGGAATAAATAGCAGTTTAATAAAATAAAAGGCGGTGCAATTCCAAAGCAAAATCACTTATTCTCAATCAGCACAAGCGAATAATGAAAGCCAAGAGCGAATAACGAAAGCAAGAGAGCGATTAGCGAAAGGTGAAAGTCATTGTACGATTAACCGAATACCGAAAGCAAAAGTAAGTGCGTCAAGATTTAGTCAAATATACAGAATTTTTCAGAATGTTTACTTTTACAGTATCAATTAAATAAACAGAGCCATTGGAATTATAGAAAAATTGCAATCTTTTAATATAAACAATTTTTTATTGCAGTGGATCTGTTTTACTTACAAAATGTGATTCCTAAACTGATGAATTCAATAATTGCCAATCACCTTAATTTTCATTCAAAGATTTTAATTGATTTCAGACAACATGCCTTTGTGAGAGGAAAATCGACTGTTACTAATTTGGTTGAATTCACTTCTCAAACATTGAGTGAATTAAAGCCTCATAATCAAACTGATGCAGTCTACATTGATGTTGCTAAGGCCTTTGATTCTGTGAATGTTGATCTTCTGATAAACAAATTGAACATCTGAATACACAATTTTTGGGTTGGATTGAGTCATTAATGAATGATAGGAAACAAATTGTTAAAATTAATGACATTTTATCGAATCCAATCATTGTCTCATCAGGTACGGGTCAGGGATACCATATTGCAGCAACAAATCAAATAAATAAAAATCAACCAAAAATCACAAGTTTTTTCACAGAAGTTGGGGACAAAATTTTAAATAAATATGAAGACGAGTCTTCTTTATTAGGGGAAATCTTTAATTTTAATTTTATTTGTGATCGAAGTTTGAAAAAACAAATTATTTATATTAATGCAAGAAGTGTGATTGCAAATTTAGGGAAAATAGAAAGCATGTGCATGTCTCTCAAACCAAAAATAGTTGTATGTTCTGAAGTTCGAATTACAAGCGAAATTAATTTTAATGAACACCAAATAAATGGATATAAATGTGAAGGGTGTTACTCAACGAGTTGAGCAACTGGTGGTGTAGTAATATACATTGAAAAGTCCCTTAAATATAGAATAATTAAGAAGAAATCAATTGAAATAACCTTTTGGTATATCTCAATTGAAATTATTAATAATATCAATTGAATGTGATATGAAGGGCATATACAGTGGGTTTTATAGATCACCTGATTCCAATCATAATGAATCCATTGAAATATTCATTGAAAATACCATTAATTTAAACAAGTTAAATGTTACAATGGGCGATATAAGTTTTGATTTTGCAAAACATTCATCACGAATACATAGAATGAAGATATTATTTGATTCATGTGGACTACAAATTATTTCTAATTTTTTCACATGAATTACTAACGAAAGCCAAACTAAAATTTATTTAATTTTGACAAATAAACCACAACTATTATTATGTCAAAGGGAAGAAAATGAACTCATATCTGATCACGAAACTATTTCCATAAGTTTTTCAAATGAAATAACTGAAGTAGAAACAAACAAAACTTTTATTTCTTAGAAACAATATGACCACAATAAATTAATCGAAAACGTACGAAAGAGATCTTGGTGTAATTTTGAACACTTAAATATCAATGAGAAGCTTGAATTATTAAGAGAAAACCTAATGTCATCTGTTGAACCAATTGTTAAAAACATAGTAATTAAAGAGAAAGAAATAAAACTGAAATGGTTCGATCATGAATTAATGGAAATGAAGAATAGAAAAATTGCCATCTACAAAAATTGAAAAACTACGAATAATGAATTGGACTGGACTTTATATGTCAGCATACGCAATGAATACAATAAAATGATTAAACGGGAAAAAAATGACTCAATAAAGAATGAAATTGTTAGAGCAGGAAATGATCAAATGAAAATGTGGAGAAGCTTGAATAAACTACTCCCGAGCAACAAAATAAATATCAGTGATGAAATTATTTTTGAGGATTACGAATCAACAAATAGAGAAGAGATTAGTGAAAGGTTTAATTGCTTTTTCATTGACAGTATTAGAGATATAAATTCACAAATTCCAGAAGTGGAATTGGGTGAATTGAACATTAGAACGGAAAATGTATTTAGATTCGAAGAAGTAACGATTGAACAGGTTGAAAAATTCTGAAAATATCTGACGAAAAAAGTCAACAAAAGTCAGTTATGCAATTCTCTTATTTGGCATGACTCGATGCAATATATGGGATATTTTTTAACAAACAAAATAAATGAATCTTTTGAACAGGGAATTTTTCCAGATAAATGGAAAATCTCTACTGTTACGCCTATCCCGAAAATTTCGAATACAAACATTGCTAGCAATTTTAGACCAACAAACGAATTACCAGTCGATGAAAAAATATTTGATTGTCTTGTAAAAGAACAACTATTAAGATTTGTAAATGAAAATAACTTGTTCTCTGAGAATCAATCAGCTTTCCGTGAAAAAAATTCATGCGAGACTGTTCTAAATAGTCTAATAGCTGACTGGAAGATCAGTAGAGAAAACGATGATAAAATAGATTTTGGTGAAATTGTTCTCTTTGCTGATGATACAGCCCTCATTGTTAAACACAAAAATGTTGAAAGCGCTGTGGCAATAGCAAACCATGAATTGAAAAAGATTGAAAATTGGCTGAATTCAATAAAAGTAAATGGATTCTGATTGATAAAGAGATCAAGAATGACACAAATAATTTTGAAAATAGAAAATCAATTAATTGAAAGAGTAAATGAAATTAAATATTTGGGATTTCAAATTGATGAAAAATTGGATTTTAATGCACAAATCGAAATTGTAATGAAAAAAATAGCTACCAAAGTAAATATGCTGTATAGAATTAGTGAGAATCCATACGGAATTTTTAAAGATTATTTATAAAAGTGAGTTTAATTGCGATTTTTTGGATTTTCAGACAAGTGAAATTTTTTATAATATGTCAGAAACGGTATTGGATTATTGGTACATTCTCTAATCAGATGGTAAGATGTCTCCGATTCCATTCCACAAATTCTGCAGTCTGGATCGTCTCTCATTCCCATCTTTTTGAGATGATAGAAAACTTTTGCATGGCCAGTAATTAGGCCCACAGCAATTCTAATGTTTTCCTTACTTAGATCAATAAGTTGCTCAGTCAACTTTTTATCTGGTCGCAGAACAAATTTCTTTGTTTGCTCGCAGTGAAAGTTGCCGGTCCAGTTTAGACGGACCTGCTTCATAAGCCAACTTAAGGTATATTTTTTGACACGCGAGTAGTTAATTGGTAGGTATGGCTCGGGTCCGATAAACCTTCCCATAGCCGCTTCTCTAGCCAGTCTATCCGCAGTGTCATTACCCATTATGCTCGAGTGAGCTTTAATCCATATAATTCGTATTGACGCATTAAGAGAGATCTGTTGCAAAACATGTTGACACTCAGCTGCCAGAGCAATCTTTGACATAGCATTGTTGAGTGCCTTAACGGCCCCTCTACTGTCAGTAAATATTGCAATGTTTCCGCCGATGTCATTCTCTCTCATGTGCGTAATACAACAGAAGATTGCAAATATTTCCAATTGCAAAACATTGGCATCTCTTCCCGTTGGAAAGCTGAATGATTTTCCAGTTGTCTGATTATACCATGCCACTCCACTGCCCATTTCAGTGACAGAAGCGTCCGTGAATACGGCAGTATCAGCCTATACAATCTGCATTCCAAAGTCATTCAGGTCGTTAGTGTACAAAATTTTATAATCTTTTTCAAGTAGAAATACTGGTTTGATCAGGTTGTCTGATGGCGCTCTCAATGTCATATCTTGTAGATAGAGCCCTTGGAGCGCCTCAGAGTGCACCCCTTTCCCCAATGAATTATCCTTGATTAAATGTCTCAGTCTGAACGCTGTCTTTCTAGCTTCGGCTTCAATGTAATTAGGGAGCCTTGGCAGTCCAAACAACATATCAAGCGCAGCTTGTGGAGTCGTGCTCATCGCACCTGAGATGCATAAACTTGCGACTCGTTGCAAATGATTAAGTTTAATTTGTATGGTTGCACTTCTGCTTCCCTGCCACCATATGAAAGCTGCGTAGGCCAGCATTGGTTTCACAATAGCACTGTACAGCCAGTCAATACATTTTGGAGAGAGTCCCCAGGATTTGCCAAAAGCCGCTCTGCAGCTCCAGAAGACTCTCAAACACTTATTGATTCTATATTCAATATGGCTTTTCCAATTGAGTTTAGATTCAAGTGTTACCCCCAGATATTTAAGAGAGTGTCGGGTTTCTATATCCGGAGAGATTTCTATTTTTGGTGAAAATTATTAATTCTGATTTTTTGGGGTTGATTCTAAGACCAACTTCCAGGCACCACTTCTCCACTATGTTTAGTGCAGATTGCATCCTGTCCGATAATGTGCTTAGAAATTTACCCCTACAGCCTATTTGTAGATCGTCCGCATAACCGATTGCGAAGAACCCCCGGTTGTGGAGTCTCCACAGCAGACTGTTCATGACCAGAATCCATAATAACGGTGAGAGTACTCCGCCTTGGGGTGTTCCCCTTGTGGCTATTACTTTCATTTCTTTTCCCGAATGGGAAAATATAATGGTCCTTTGTGCAAGCATGAATTTAATCCATGCTCTAACAGTACCGTTTATATTATATTCTTCCAGATGCTTGAGTATTGCATCGAAATTTATATTGTCGAAAGCCCCCTCAATATCCAGAAAAGTCGATATCATAAATTCCTTGTAGTGTATGGTTTTTTCAACCATAGTTATCAAGGTGTGGAGTGCTGTCTCAGTAGAGTAACCCTGCCTAAACGCATGCTGGCTTTTATGCAGGTATCCTCCACTATCCATTTTCTCCCTTATGTATCGATCAATCAGTTTTTCAAGGGCTTTTAACAAGAACGAGGTAAGGCTAATCGGCCTAAATGATTTGGCAGAGGTGTAATCTTCTCTCCCAGGCTTGGGAATGAATTTTACTTTTACCCTCTGCCACGCTCTTGGAACGTAGCCCAATTGCATCGAGGCTTTATAAAATTTATAGACCAGAGTCTCCGTGAGGTGCCATGTTCGTTGAACAAAAGCAGGGAAGATACTGTCATTTCCCGGTGCCTTGAATGGATCAAAAGAAAAAACGGCCCATTCAGTTCCACCCTTCGTGATTATGTCTGCGATTACGCTTTCATCATACACAAGTGGTGGCTCTTCCAGTTCCATTCTCTCCATACCTCCAGCAGCTTGCGCATTGCCCGGGAAATGGGTGTCCATCAAAACCTGAGCAGTTTCCTCGGTCGATTCAGTGAATCTGCCATTGGATAATCTCAGGAAGCCAGGTCCTTGTGAAGGATCTGTTGCTAGAATCTTGTGTATTCTAGAGGTCATTTTTTCTCCCTCTATTCTACTGAAAAACTTTTTCATCGCATTATTTTTTGCAATTCCAATTTCTTTGGTGTATTTGTTCCTACTATAGTAGGACGTATACGTCGTAGGACTTCAAAACATGTTGCTCCTTGGGGTGTGTCCTTCCTAGCTAAATATATCCTAAGTAGCCTTCTAGACTCCTTCCTTAGTTTGCTCAGTTCAGAGTTCCACCAATTATTTGTTTTATTGTTTATTTCACGTTCTGGACATGCCTCAGTATAGCTCTATTGAAACTATCCACTGCATCGTCCAGTGTCATTCTTGTAGAAATGTCCTGGCATAAATTATTGCATTCATGCAGTTCTCGTGATAAAACATTCTGAAACCTTTCCCAATTTGTGTTTCTTGGGTTTCTGAATCTTGGTCTAGGCATTCTTTTTGTCTCCATATAGAAGTTAATTTCTCGGTGGTCCGATAAAGTTTCCTCTTGAGAGACATGCCATTGACTAATCTTATTCGTAAGATTTCTAGAGCAGATAGAAATGCCAAGCACTTCTGTTCTGTTTCTAGTAACAAATGTTGGTGAGTTCCCTTTGTTCAATATTTCCATGTCTGTTGACACTAAATATTCCAAAAGCGTCTCTCCTCTTTTGTTGGTATCATTACTGCCCCATATAATATGGTGTGCATTTGCATCACCCCCCATTATAAGTGGTAAGTTTAATTGTTTTACGCATATTTTGGCCGAGGATTGCAACTGAAATGCATTCTCAACTTCGATTACTGCGCCAACCATCTGGTTATTGTCAATCAATGACATTGTGGTTGTTTTTTAGAAAATCGTGAGGTAAGGAATCAAGCAGTTTTGCCATCCGAAACAGAAGATTCCACTTGTTCAGCTTTATCTTTAGCTTCGGTTCCAGCATTTGGCTTCTTAGGTTTCTTCTTCTTTTTTGGTTTTTCACCAAGAGTAGAATTTCCTTTTCCTATACTTCTGACCGTAAACTGAACCTTTCTTTCGATTGTTTCAGTTGGAGCATTGTCTAATTTGGATGTGTTTTGAGCTTCCTCAGATTTGACTTGAGTCTCTGACTGTACCTCGTTGACATCGTCCAGTGACAAACTTGCAAGTTTGTCCACGTTTTCTCCTTCGGCATCTGTGGTTTCGTAATCGAGTCTGATTTTGACTGACTTACCATCAGCATCGCCTTTGGATCGTGGAGTTATCTCGCGAAATTGTGCCGTTCCTGCTCCGAAACTAAGCTTTCCACCGCCAGACATTAGTACGTCTGCAGTTTCCTTTTCTACCGATAAAAGTAGATTTATTCCACTGATTTATCCTGATTTCCTTCCGTCTGGTGACTTCCCACTTAATTTCTTGCATTTGCGGGTTACACGCATTCAGCATACGGCGGATTCTCTCGTTGTCCTGTTTCACGTAAGGGAAAAAGGCGAAAAATCTCTTCTGATGAGGGATTTTGCTAAAATCACAGACCATCAAATTCTTTCCCACCTTCTCACACAATCGTTTCGCAGTATCCAACAGCCATGCGCGCGATTGTACACATTTACAAGCAATCCGGATGACCCGTTGCTTAATACGTGTGTTGTGAAACGAAGGAATGAACCCAGCAGCGTCCAGGTCTTCGAACATGAGGTCGTTCAAAGCACAGAACACTTCCATGTATAATTCCTTCGTTGCAGGAATTAGTTTTTTATTTTCATTGTCCATTTGCATCACAGCCATGATCAAGTTTGCCTCCACCACAACGCTAGCGTAGCTTTCGCCTCCCCTTTGTTGTGGGGTGTTTTTCCGATCAGGTCGCTTTGCATTTGGATCAAATAGAGGCGTAATGAGTTTGCGCTTTGGGCGCTTTGATTTTGTCTCAGAGGTCGAGGCCTGCTCATGCTGTACCGCTCTATTCTGACCCGCAGGTTTTGTGCCTGTTGTGGGAGTATCCACACCAGTCACCACTGAGATGTCATTTTTCGGAGCACCAGCCTTTGCACGTCTCTTCGCTCTTTGCTTCTCTCTACGCCGAATCTTCTTTGCCTCTCTCTTCGAAGCCTCGTCTGCGTTATCCTCTTTTTGGTTTTCAACTGTACCTATTGATTTGTCTGACTGCAAAGTCAAATCAATCACAGTACTTGTTGATAAGTCCCCATCAGAGGCGCCAACGGTAGACGATTCCTTCGGGAAGTTCGCAAAGAAAGAGCTAACATTTGGGGGAATATCGCTCGATTTAATTGTTGGTGACAGAATGTCAGCCCGCGATACTGTCGATTGATCATCCTCAAATGATTCAAATTCCATTGAATTATCCATTGAAAGTATTGGAAAAGGCAATTAAAAATTTGGAAAAATTAAGAGAAATGTCGTAAAGATATCAATCCCGAAAAATTTCCCAAAATACAATCGACAATTTCCAAAAATGAAGAAAAAGATATCAATATATTTTCAGGAAAAGATATTTGAAAGAAAGTAATTAGTTACGAGAATCAAATGAGTTTTATGCAAATTTTTATGAAATTCAAGCTAAATCACTGTCTTTTATTTCCTGAAATTTATTTGAAAAATACAAATACACTCTAATTTATTTATTTGTCAGTAGTAAAAACACCCTATATTGACGCTCGATTCAAAAATTCAAATTCCTATCGTCTAACAGGTGGCGCTACTGTGTAGAGCGTATATAGTTGGGTAGCAAAAATTTGGAAAAATGTTGAAAGTAAAATTGCGACAGAATCCACCGAAATGATATATGTACCTGTCGCAAATCCTTGTCTTGCGAATATGGAACGTTTGATTCACTAATATATTTGATCAGCATGCGTATTCACCATAAAAATGCACTTATTGTAACACAATTACGTTTCTTCACAGCTGTCACAAATACACCAGTTTGCATCAGCAATGCCAAAACACAAAACCAATTTCTCAAATTTTCACTAAAATGCAATATGAAATATGCAATCGACGATTATTCTATAAAAGAAAATCACAGATTTCGATTGTGAATTGTAATACTGTTGCTAATTCACTCTATTAATAATTTGGCAAAGTGCATTCACTGTAAAAATTCACTTGTTGATTTGATACAGGTTACCGTATCAACTGTCAATATTAACATAGAAAAGCAACAACAATATATGAACACGGAACAGAATTTGTTCAAAATGCAATTTATTCATTTTGAAATCACTATTTTTGATGATATTCAAATGAAATAAACACTCAAAATTCAGTTTCGGTAATTTATTTAGTTTAATTTCACTATAAATAATTTATTTAGGCAATTTTAACTGTCTACACATGTAAAGCAATGCGTAATGTCAAATGTCAAACAGTTCACAAAGATTCAATTATTGTATCAGGTGATTTCCATTTGCCTGATTTGTTGTGGATTTCGAATGACATTGATAATCCAAACATTTCCTACCCTATTAATGCGTGTTCAAGGAAGGAGCTGTTTATTTTGGATTCCTTTCATGAGTTTGGATTATCACAAATAAATAGTTTTTCAAATGATAATGGTAAAATGTTGAATTGGATCTGGACAAATGACCCAGACTTGTTGTATTGCATAAATAGTGATATTTTCTTGGTAAAGTCTGAGGTTCATCACAAATCCATTGAGATTGTCATTTATGGAAATCAGAGTGATATTAATAATTTCAATCATTGTTTTTATCTTGATTTTAGAAATGCTGATTATGATATCATAAATGATTGTTTCAACAATATTGATTGGGATTTGTTTTTTTTTTGATGACTCACTTGATGATTAAATTGAAGAAAAAAATGGTTTCTACACATCCAAATTGGTTTGATTCAACTATGATCAATTTAAAAAATAAATTGAATAAATTGCGTAAAAAAAGGCATCAATCATTGGAAGATGACAATTATTTTAAAGTTACTCGCACAGAATATAATAGATATTCACGTATTGCTTATAATAACTATAAGCTGAAAATGGAGAGATTGATTTTCGATGATTCGATGGAATTTTTCAAGTATGTTAATGCAATAAGAAAAACTACCAATGACTTACCGAATGAAATGCATTTTCATAATCGGAAGTCGTGCAAAGATAGGGAAATTGCAAATCTTTTTGCTGAATTTTTCGCTTCTGCTTATACTCGACATAATTTTAGCTTATCTGATATATGTAATATCGGAAGATTTGAGGCGGTTGAGAATTGATGTCAAAATATTCCCAAATTGATTATTGATGCAAATGATATTATTCAGAAGATACTTGAATTATTTGTATTTGTTCCTAGAGTAAACCAATTTCTGTTTTATTAAATAAATCACTCAAATTTGGTCATGTTCCTAGTTTGTGGAAATCTTCTTTCGTGAAAGCGATATTTAAAAATGGTTCGAAGAATAATATTGAAAATTACACACAAGTTCAACGCCATCTACAATCGCACTAAAATGTACATGTAATATCATATCGGTTTGTGTCTTCACTAAGAAAGTTGGAAAACAGTATCTATTGATGTTATGTGGTCTTCACATTTACGTTTGTAGAGGGCGTTAAATTTTGTCGATTACCATAATTTGCCTCATTGATGTATCGCTTCAATTAGTTTTAAGAAAACTTCTGTTTTCAATCTCAACCAAACAACATCCAAAATAAATTCAATAGTGAACCAATAATCTTTGTGGTTTATTTGTGAAATTAAATAAAAAAAAAGAACTTAGACAAATTCGTGCAACTTTTCGTTACAATTGTGTGGCTTTAACTCATTTAACGTTTGAGAACTAAACTCAACCAGATTTGTAATAGTTGTTCTTCCCTCAACAAAACCATGTTGACTCGTATCGACTATGTTCTTAATATGAAAATTTAAGTGTTTCGCAACAATTGAATCCAACATTTTTGGAATCACATTCTGTATCACATGAAGCGATACATCAATGAGGCAAATTATGGTAATCGACAAAATTTAACGCCCTCTACAAACGTAAATGTGAAGACCACATAACATCAATAAATACTGTTTTCCAGATTTCTTAGTGAAGACACAAACCGATATGATATTACATGTACATTTGAGTGCGATTGTAGATGGCGTTGAACTTGTGTGTGATTTAGTTTCACAATTGAAATTATATGTTAATTTGCCTCATTGGATACATTTAGGCTCGCTTCAACTGTGGTTTTTGCTAGTAAACGGTCATAAAATACCTTTTACGACCGTTTAGCCAATATCTAGGCAACAGTTAGTGCAGCCGCATTCTGGACGACCGCGTGTACTGATTTTGTGCACATTATATCAATTGTGTCAATTAGGTGGGAATATTTTATTACATTGTTGTCAATTTGAAATTACATCGAACACGATGTGGTGTGTCCAAATCGCGTCGTCGCAAATGTGTTTTTGTTTATAAATTGGAACAGTAGTGAGGAAGAGTTTTTCGTATTTTATATCGCCAGTTTGGCGGTCAATTATTATTCAAGGGAATAATAATAATATAAGGAAAATGAAAATAGGATTTTGCACGAAAAAGAATTATCATGTTGGTGAATTTTCAAATATAAATTAAAAATAAGTAATTTTTAGTTCTCTTCGTTTCACTACATAATCAAACAGATGCAATTTACATTGATGTTGCGAAAGCATTTGACTCTGTGAATGTTGACCTTTTGATACATAAATTGAATATCATAGGATTGAATTCTCAACTTTTGAATTGGATAACTTCTTATATGAATGGTAGAAGACAAATTATCAAAGTAAATGATTGTGAATCAGATCCTATTGAATTTTTTTCGGGAACGGGTCAGGGTTATCCCATTGCTGCAACATTGTTTACATTGTTTATCGCTGATCTACCAAAATTTAGTGGTAACTCATTAGTCCTTTCGTTTGCTGATGATGTTAGACTTCCCAGTAACATAGCTTCAATTGATGATTGTTTAATTCCTCAAAAAATTTGGACAATGTAGTTGACTATTTTAATTTGAATCAATTAAGGCTAAATATTAAAAAAACGAAAATGATGATTTGTCATCGCTTTGGTAACGTGATTGATTTCGATTATACCATTGGTGATTCAAGAATTGAAAGAGTTGATCAAATTATGGATCTTGGTGTGATTTTGGATGAGAAACTTAATTTCAAGCGTTGGATCAAGCGTTTTGCTAGGGATTTCAATAACCCACACAGAAAATAAAAAATCTGCACTATTCACAACATTATGTTGTAAAATGTCAAATTACAACATTTTTTATATGAAGGTTGTGAATTCTCCAACATTTGTTGTCATTTGGTTGGTTGTAAAAAATTGGATAATTCACAATCTTCATATAACAAATGTTGTAATTTGACATTTCACAACCTAATGTTGTGAATAGTGCAGATTTTTTATTTTCTGTGCATATATTATTAAAATATTATTTTTTAGTTTCGTTATTCCTATTTTAGATTAAGGTTCTAATGTTTGGAATACCCACAACCTGGGACAGGAAAGACGAATTGAATCAATTCAGAAGCAATTTTTGCTGTATGCTTTAAGAAGATTCAAATGGAGTCATCGATTTCACCTCCCAAAGTATGAACATAGATTGATGCTGTTACAAATGATTACTCTGAAAAATCGCAGAAGTGTTGCAAAGAAAGCTGTTTGGTGCAGTAATAATAATAATAATAATAATAATAATAATAATAATAATAATAATAATAATAATAATAATAATAATAATAATAATAATATTGTCAGTGCAGTGAAAATAGAATTGTGTGAATGTTTTCCCTTGTGTTTTTCAAGCGACGGATTTTCAATGTTCATGTTCATGTATGAAAATTGCCGTGTCATGATGATACAAATTTGTGCCATTTCTTAACTCACTGTATGTACTAGCATTTGTATGGTTTCAATCAGTGCATTGGTTTATCACGGGAAGTGTCAAAATGCTTATTATTGTAAAATCATCAGAAAAATTATCAACTAACATGAAGTTGGCTGCGTCACCCGGCTGTCATTACCTTCATGCCTTGAATCAAAGTGACTTGTTCCGAGATCGTTAGGATTGGCAATAGATTGTTAATCAGTACAAATGTTGAATCATTTAATTTGTATTTATTATATTGTAAATTTTAATTTATTTATTTTTAATAAACCACCTTTGGCGAAGTAACGCTGTATGGTGCAGAATAATAATAATAATAATAATAAAAAATTGAAATTCAATTTATTTACAATAAGTAAGAATAAATTTGACCTAGAGAATGCAAAATTGTTATATTTCGCCTTAGTACGATCCAATCTTGAGTTCACCTCGGCAATTTGGTCGCCACGAAACCAGACACGGGCAAACTTTATCGAAAGCGTTCAACGTCAAGCTGTAATTTATTTACACGAAGACTACAAAACGAGAGCTGAAAATAACTATATGCTGCCATCATATTCAATTAGGTGTACTGAGTTGGGCTTGGTCTCATTACAAAGAAGAAGGATTAACACGGCAATTCTTCTTATTCACAAAATTATCACCGGAAGATATAACTCCGAGATTATTCGCAACCAAATGTCACTGAACACTGGTGTCAGAACTTTAAGGAATCCGGAATTTATTTGCATTCCATTCTGCAATACAGAATATGCACGAAACTCATCATTCGTCTGGGCATGTAGAGCTTTCAATCTTGCAGCCCTGTTCATTGATCCAACTATCTCATCATTTGATTTCAAATCGAAACTAATAAGATTACCAGATGCTTGCTTTGGATCATTGGACATGCTGAACTGAGTGACCTGAGTTAGATGAGGAGAATTTTTGTTTTTGGCGATTTCTTTTTATAATGATTTAATAAAAATGAAATCGCCAAACCAGGTTATAATTTCTAATTCTATGTAATGATAAAAATTTATCAATCGATTTGTTCGCAAAGACAACATTGTTGATGAGCGTAGATGATCGATGCGTATGGCGTATGGGTGGCGTGCCAGGTGATCGAATCAAAATCTATGGGGGAACAACACAATACAAACTAATTTGCTACCTGATATTTATTTATGTATTTCAAATGTATTTTTTAAATTTTAATTTTACCATTGCTCATTTTGACGTAATTAGAAGAAGGTTTGCCAATTCACAGCATTGCTCTAATAACTTTAATGTTACTTTCAGTATGTTGAATTGATTATTATTTGACTAAATTTTTGAAAATCATTTGACTTATATTCTGTGATAGGAAATGAAATGTATTTGCTTATTTATTTATTTATTTGCCATAGTGATTTTGAATCGGATAATATTTTGATAATGTGATGGAGCAATTTGGAAAATGTATTTATCAATGTCGGCTTGTTATAAGGTAGACAATAAAACGTATATATATATAAATAAATCACGGCATATTTTAATGGTCCGCTCGTAAATCCCGAATGGTCCGCTCTAAAGTTCGGTTTCAATTGTTGATAAAAATTTATATATCAAATATAGAAGACCTTAAACATCAAGTTACATTGTCAATAATAATAATTCCTATTATTAGATTGGAAATATTTGGACTTTTTGTTATTTGTATTATTTTTAACCAATTCAACAGTTGCACAAATCATCAAAAAATCGAAATTTAATCGTTTCATAAGATGAAAGTCAACATGTCGTTAATAATACATTTTTAAATAATCATTTGGACTTCTTTCTCGAAAATTGTGGTGATTGCGGCGTTGTCATATCGGCAATAGAATAAAGTTTCAAATGCAAGAATTTGCACCACATGCTTAGTGAATATTGTTGGTCAATTTTAGAGAAACTTTGTAAAATGTTCATATTGGTTACATGATATTTTTATTTTTGATTTGTCATTGTTTGTTCAAAATTAAAAATCGGGTACAATTTCTTGTCAACAATTATTTTTATTCGATGATCATTTATCCTGAGAGTTAGTTGTTAATTTATTTCAATTGTTTGGGAAATATTTCATCAATAATGGCCAATTTCTTTGGAAGTAATCGTGATTTATCTAATTCAAATATATTAAATCAGGATGCTTAGTTTTTTACTTTCTCATGAATTGACTGAAATTTGGCATGTTTTAAAATAAAATTGCTATGATTTTCATATTTAATCTAGCTGTTTATTTTTTTTTTTTTTTTTTGTATTTTGATCTATTTATCATTCTATTTTCTATGCACAGACAGAACGATTTGTACATCTAGTACGACTTCCCTCTCTGCGGGAAGAGGGGAAACATAGCTATGCGCGAAAATATTTCTCCTTCGCACTCAACTGTATATAAATAGTATAGAAGTATATGTACGAGTCGTACAGTACGACTATGTTGTGAATTTTTCAACAGACGCAGAAAAACGTTAAATTAAAAAAAAAGTCGTAGTAAATGTACGAACAATTCTGTCAGTGTGGTGTTAGTTGTTTGTTGTTTTCGATTGAGCACTTGTTTCTTGTATTTTATTAAAAATGGAAAAGTTATTTCTAGATGAGGATTTCGATGTCCATGATGAAAAATATCAATTGAAAAAATTCAAAAAGAAAACTTCAAATACTTAATCATGTAGATGGCAAAATCGGGTGCCGAGATCATGTCAAAACGTGTGTTACATATTCATTTTTAAAAAAATCCAACTAAGTAATTCTGAAGATGGCAAAATTGGGTGCCGAAATGATGAGAAAACGGGTCTAATTGAATAATTTTATCATTTTTTTTAATGAATTTTTTGTGTGTTGAAAATAAAAAATATTACAGTTTTTGTGTTGGTTGCTTTAATTCAAAAAAGTTTGTCTTTTGTTTGGTTTTGCATGAAAAATAAATATTTTTTTTCAAAATGAAAATTTTTTATTTGAAAATAAATGAAACTATCAAGATTAATTTTAAGATAACTGTGTTTTTTTCTTATTTGTTCATTTATTTGATCCAATTCATTTTATATTTTTTTTTTAGTCTTGTACGAAGTACGAAGTAATATCTTGTATCTTTTTCTTTTTAATACTAAGTTGGGTGTTCGATGATGGTTTTATTTTTATACGTTCTTTAGTGACGTTTTTTCTGCACACTTCCAACAAAATAGTATTGCGAAAATTTTCTTAGCTTCGATTTTCGTGTGTTTTTATAATTTTTCGCACTTTTAATCCCTTTTTGGTTATGAACAAATTATATTGAACATATGTTTTTTTTTTGGGCACTGTACGTTGCATCGAATCAATTCCAGTGGTTATTATACTGCGGTAAGACATTGTTATGTGTGTATCAAATGATGTATATCTTTTGAAGTTTTATTGTTGAATGACAACGAAATGAATTACAAATACTTATGTGTACTTTGTATTTATTTACTTTGTTTGTTGTTATTAAAACCGAAATATTGCATAAGACTTGAATGTGGTATGGATATTGTATAGTCGGTGACAAAAAAATGTTCCTATTTCTATCTCCATCTATCTCTTTTATCCAAGAGTACGGATTCTTACCATTGCAATGCTGAGTATGGGCTGAATTGTGCGCAATATTTTTTTATTGTGTATATTTGAAGCCCTACTACATTCACATGCTTACAAAACATTGTGATCGCTACATTATGTTTCGGTAATTCTTCTTTGTGTTGGTTATTATCAATAAATGATGTAAATATGCTTAATATGATCAGAAAAGTATCGATCAATCAATCACTCTCTGTCGATCTTATGACTAAGCTATTGCAGAATATTGGTAATGTTATCATGCATACAGTTTTGCAATGGAAACTCTGTCACTATATAACGGTAACATTTATTGTTTATGCAAGTCCCAAAACTCTGATTTCATTCCATTTTAGTTCTCTTTGATGCATATAATAATACATTTGCTCTGATTTTTTTACATTTTATTTATCATGGATTGTTTTACACGGAATGACCGACAAAAAAAACTCTAAGATGTCCAAAAAGGACGCATAATTTCATTACGATATGAGAGTAATAATAATTTTGAAACAATTGCACGAATGACTGGAACTTCAGAGTATGTATTCTGCTCGATCAGAGGAGAAATTTGTTCTGATGTACTTTTGAGGAGTCCCCTACCATTCGGTCAGAAATGTTAAATTTTTGAGTATCCAACATACATTAAATCATGTATATCAAAAATACATGCCTTTTTTTCTAATTGAGACTTTCAACAATTATTATAATGTTAAACTCCTCTTTTGGAACAATTTATAATAGACTTCAATGTTCCGGAATCGAATGTAATTAAAAAGAGATTGAATGAATTGTTCAAGAGGCAGATAAATTGATCACTGTTCTCTATATCTTTGTACGATTCAGTATTGCAGTTAATAATCGCAATGAATTGCTCCGAAATCGTTAGGATTGGCAATTGATTGTTGATCGATGCATTTATTGAATCTTTCCATTTGTATTTATTTTATTGTAAATATTTCATGATTTTTTGATAAACCACCTTTGGCGAAGAAACGCTGTATGGTGCTGAACAATAATAATAATAATTTGAAATTGCTTCCATGTTTCAACAGTTTCAGTAGAAAAAAGAGTTGAAATTTTATATAGAGAATTTTTGTTTTTATGATTTAAGACATGAATTTCGTGTTGATTTTACAATAGGGTCTTCAAGTAAACGTGCGAAATAATTTTAACGACACTCACAGTTTTTAAAATATCTTCACTAAATGAAAAGATTTCAATCTTTTTTTTTTCATTTCAATTTTATTACAATTTATTTACGATATTTTACAAAAACATTTTCTAAAAAAAAATTGTATTTATTTCCAAAAAGTGCGAACTAATTTTACTGACACTTGACATTTCGAACGAGACAAATGTATTTTTCTCAAAATACCCGGTAATATTTGGTCCACTTACCCTTGGCATCATGTAATGCATGATGATTCGATGCGGTAGACTGTCATACAGTGATTCGATTTTGGCCTGTGGTATGTTTCGCCAAGCCGCCTCGATGGCCGTCGTCAATTCATCTTTGTTGTTGTAATGCCGGCCTTTTCTTCGGTGCGTAAATCGTGCCAATAATAGGCAAAGCCATCTGAACCATCAAAATTAAACTTTTTTTCATTGGAAAAAATGATTTTACGCCATTGGTTTGTCCAATTAATGTGATCCAAAGCGAACTTATTACGAGCCTCAATATTGGCTGGTGTCAACATTGACTTACGCTTCATTTTCTTGTATTTTAGACGTTGTGATCCGGTTTATCATTTGAACACGTCGAACACCAACAGACAAATTGTTTTCAGTCGTTGATGGCCGCGCAGACTTGAAACTATTCGCCGCAATTCGAAGTAGAAGCCGCTTTTGCGCGGTTGAAACAGTTGATGGCCGACCGGTGTGTTTGTTTTTGCCATAGTTTTCGCAATTTTTGACGAAAATTTCCAACAACGTCTCTGTCTCGACCTATTTCCAGTGCCACCTGACGATTTGACATTTTTGTACAGTCTTTTAATGTAGAATTGGCCTTTTCGGCATCAGTTAATCGTTTACTGTGTAACCATTTTGGATCGATTGAATTTTGGTTGCCAACTGCGTCACAACTATTTCCAAATTGAATCAATAGACGTGAAAAGATGCATAACGGTGAATTACATCAAAACAGATCGCTAAAATGTGAGCAACACTGTTTGTTTTGTTCGAAATGTCAAGTGTCGGTAAAATTAGTTTGCACTTTTTGGAAGCAAAAAATCGAAAAAAATACCATAAATACAAATTTTGTTTTTGTGATATTCTAATTTTGTAATAAAATTGCAATGAAAAAAAATCGAAATCTTTTCATTTTGTGAAGATATATTAAAAAATGTGAGTGTCGGTAAAATTATTTCGCGCAGTGTATATATTATCAAGGCATTGTGACCTATATGCACAAGTAATGGTGATATTTACCAAGACGCCTTATTGCTATTTTTACCAAACTCTGTTGGTAAATAACTAAACACCGATTTCACTCAATTTTACCTATATTTTTTGTTAATTTGCGACAGAAAATGAAGGCAAAATTAAACGATTATTTTAGTTAATTTTGCAAAACATTTACGGTAATTAAAAATAAAAATTATAAAAACTTTATCATCATCTACTTACTAGAATTTCCAACCGACGGAGGTTGTGTGATAACAGGAATCGGTTGGTATCCATACTGATTTGGAGTAAATGGTACCTGAGGTTGAGCATGAAATTGCGGCTGAGGCATTTGATACGGTTGAAAACCCTGTGGTAGGATTTGAAAAAATCTATTTAGAAGTGAACCAAGAAAGTCAAGATTTTAGAAGTGAAACCCAAATACAAACACACAATTTAGTTATTATTGATTATTTTTTGACTTCGCCAGAGTTTGTTTAGTGAGAATATTTACAAAAAAAAAACATAAATTGAAGTTAAGAATTAATTAAAGTAATCCATCAATCTTTTCTTAGCAATAACAATAAAAGCATTCATTAAATGTATAAAACACAAAATTTAACATTTTGAATAATTTATTTTTCCTTACTGGCAATTGTAAACAATTTGGATTTCTGATATTGTAATGTGGCATTCAAAAATGAATTTGCTCTTTAATATACACACCCAGAGGAATTTGACAGTCAATATTCCAACATTTGATTTCAAATGTCATATTTCCAACGAACGTTGTAATATTTACAACCATGGTTGGAATTCTATCATCACAGATTTGTTTGCACTAATACCGATCCGCTTTTGCGCGCAATTGGAATGTTACACTTACAACCAAATGCGCAACTGCGTTGGAATTAAGAAGTCGGAAGAAAAATTGAATTACTGGCCCCAAAATGAAAAAAGTTTACGGAATTGTCACGGTCAACACATCCATTGAATGAAATGGTGATTGTTTGCAATTCCAAGACTTCATTAACCAAAGACATTTTCGAATTTTTACTTTAAAATTCCTTCACTATCTTCCAAATCAGACCAACTATTTCTTTTCTCTTTCTCTTTTTCCCTCAATTGAACCATTTTTTTCCACAAATTTTCCACTTTTCTTCCCTTTCAAACAACATTTCTTGAATTTTGTCGGTTCCACGATCAACCTCAAAATCTACACAAACCGGATGAATGGCTTTACACCACTTTATTTGGTTTGATGATTCTGACGATGAAACTCGAATTACACAATGCTACAAAAAAAAAAAAAAAAATTTGTTACCAAAAGTTTCTAGTTGTGATTTTCTATTAGTATGGAGTCTTTCAAGCCCAAAAAAGCAAAAAAACTAATATCACGCAGCGCATTTAAAAAATGCACGGTCAAATATATGAAAATAGTCAATTTTCGGGTATTGCACTCACGTTTTTAACCATAAATCAAAAAATAATGAAAAACAATTTTGGTAAGAATTGTGTAGCATTGTGTTATGATAATTCGCTAGAATGCTACAATCGGCCTCGTCAAAATCGTCACCAAAGCAGTGTCTACAATAAACCACCACAATTTCCAGTCTTATGCGAACCAAGAAATCTCTCATCAGACCAACAGTCGAATAAAATCATATACGCACATTGAGTCTCATGAGCTTCCCCAAAATTTTGATGCTTCCTACAATTTTTTTCACGAATTCGTTTTTACTTGCATCACCGATCCCGTTCACCCTTTCTTTCTTTTATCTTTTTTATTGTCAGAATGGATCAAATAATATCTCTCAACCGCCCCCTTTCTAAAAGATTTTGTTTCGGGCATTATTTGTGAAAGTTAATGGCATGATGTTCGGCAATCTTTCCACTTACTATTTCTTTCAAACGATAAGTGTTTATGACAGTTTTTTCGTCAACAATGCACTTAATGAACTTCGGTGCCAGCTTTTTACTGAATTGTTTAGTGGCATCAGATAAAATATTGTTTTTACGATATACAATATCGCCGACATGATACGAAATGTTTCTAGTTCGTAAATTATACTTCTTGATATAACTATCTCGAGAAGCATTGATGCGTTTCTGGACTTTCATTGCAACTTCTCAAAATGGCTTTCGTCATGTTTTGGTTCTTCATTTATATCAACGTTTTCTTGATATTGTTTTGCATGGTGCACCATTCCCTGACCATAGTTGATTTCGTATGGCATTTTGTCAGTACTCGTATGAACAAAACTGTTTATTGCGTTGGAAATTTCGCAAATATGCTCATCCCATTTCTTATGGTTCAATTCTTCACGCATGAAGATACGCAAGGCGTTACATAAGTTGAGATTTTTTGTTGCTCTTTATAAGTAAAAACTTAAAAAATTATTTAAAAATAGTTAACGAACGAATGTGAACATAAAAATCATATAATTTTCTTCCTTTTTTGTAATTCTTTTGGAATATACTGAAATTGCACCTGGAATAGTGATTTTGTTGGTTTTTTTTGTGTTCTAATAAGTCATTCAACAGAATGAGTTCTGATATTCACATTTGTAATAGGGATGTTTGCCCACCGAAAAATGTGTCTGGTCCGAAAGTTTTGTGTGCTAAATACCAATCAACATGTTACCTATTATGTTTTGGTTTCGAAAAATGTGGATTTTATGGAGTAAAAATTGCTTCAATCTCTGGCATAAATGTTGCAATGGATCCAAATTCCATCTGTATCACATGTCCAAATTGTGACTCTACATTTTTGACAGATTCATTTAACGACAAAATGGAACAAGTAAAAATTGATATGAACAACACCAAACCGAATGGAAACAATATAAACAATGAGCAAAACAAACAATTGAATGCACCGAAACCATCAATGTCATCGAAAAAAACGAGTACCCAAACCGATTCACCAATTGATTTCACTCAATTGAAACAGGAAATGCTCAAAATCAGTAAAATGTTGAACTCTGTGAAAACGACTGTTGAAACTACATCGACTGATATTTTTGAAGTTAAAACAATGGCAAATAACACAAATGAAACAGTAAAATTGCTTAGTTCGAAGTCTACTGAAAAACAAAAATCCATGAATGTTTTATCTATGACATCAAATCTTCAACCTGTAACAAATTCTGCTTTTAATGTTTCACAATTGAAAAGTCCTTTGCCATCAACTTGTAAAGATACAACGAATCAGTCAAATCGAACACAATCATTTGCAAATGTATTGAAACAACAACAACAACAAACCGAAAAACGCACTACAACTACATTGAAACGTAAATAGGCAACGGATGATGATTCCAGTTTTCAAACACTGAACAGTCCATTGCCAAAGAGCACGAAACAAAAATATACAAAACCGAAAGATTTGCCAAAACCGAAGACTGGTAAACGTGTTGGGACATTTGGATTAGTTGCTGTTCAAATTGAAAAATCGAAGCCAAAACCAAAGTTCAATAAAGCGTTGCATATCTCACGTATTGACACAAATGTTACAATGGAACAAATCAATGAATACATCGTTACGAACTCCCAATTGAATCCAAATGATGATTTTAAATGTTCTCTATTGGTTAAAAAAGGTAAAGACATAGTATCACTGTCGTTTATCTCGTTCAAAATTGATGTTTGTGAAGAAAAATGCAGCCAGCTATTTGATGAAGATTTTTGGCCAAGTGGAGTTCAAATACGCCCATTTATTCCACCAAATCCAACTTTTGCCGAGTTTCTAACAACATCACCGGGAACGGTGAATACTCAGCCGAAAAAAATTCCGAGACAAAGCGGAAAAAACGATTTGGAAGCCATGGAAATATTGGAAAACGTTCAACAACAGTAAATCGTAAAAATTTTAACACATCCATAAACGTCTGTACAGGTAACTCACTTTTTAATAGTGTATGTTCTCCACAAGGGAGAGATGGTACTACCCAAATTAATTCGAATTTCCTTTTTTCTACAAATCGCAGTCAACAAAATCAAACATTCATCACAAATTACTTCAATACACTATCTCAATCAAAGAAATCATTAAACGAGCGGAATGGATCACACACACAATTTAATGAAAACGAATCACGAAATGTTTTGTCATCACTGCCAACATATTACAACAACGTTAGGAGCATTACAAATAAGCGAAATATCACCATGAAAATTGACGTATCAATCTACAAAGTGCTGTGTTTTTCTGAAACATGGCTTGATAATGATTACTCAAGTGGAGTATATTTTCCGAGTAGTTTCAACGTATATAGATGTGATAGAATCAATACTGATCGGCGTGCCGGTGGCGTTGTTATTCTAGTACATAGCTCGCTGAAGAGTAAAGTAATTCAAAGTGATAATTCACATGAACCATCTAGTGAGTTCATTACGGTTGAAATATATGCACAGCCCAAGCCGATTATCTACTATGTCTGTTACATGAGTGAATTCAATCATCGCATAGCAATGAATCATCAACAACGCATCAAATCAATAATTGAAAAATATCGAAATCATCGTATTGTTGTGCTTGGCGATTTTAACTTGCATGACATTACTTGGACATCCGACGATGAAAATGCAAACATTTTTCTGCCACACGCTGTCACCAGTCTAACAAATAGTCAATGTCAACGTAGATCGAATTACAACGAAGCTGCACTTGATTTTCTGCAACGAATGATGGAATTGCCATTGTTTCAAATATCGAATCTTCGTAACACTTCAAATAATGTTTTGGATTTGTTATTTGTTGACTCACCAGATGATATTTTTTTATGCAAAGACCAATTTACAATCATCGAACAAAATCAACAAGATGTAAATCATGTTCCTTTTGAAATAACCATTGGTTATGTTGAGAATACAACAATAATTCCAGAATCAAAAACAGTTTGCTGCTATAATCGTGGCAACTATGGTCGAATGTGTCTACAACTTGAAGCGGTAAATTTTCAACATGAATTTTATGTGAGAGATGTTGATTCAGCATACGACTTCTTCGTGAATACATTGAATAATCTCATTGAAATGAACGTACCGAAAAAAACTTTCAAACTTTATTCGAACAAGCCGAAATGGTGGTCATCATCGCTGCAACGTCTTAAAAATCTTCGTGATAAATTATATAAGCGTAAATCTCGGGGTTTAATGACACCTGAGTATGATGAAGTACTTCACACTTACAATGAGCTATGTCAAAGCTCTTACAATGAGTATATTCGTAAAATTCAAGATAATGTTAAAGCAAATCCTAAGGAATTCTGGAATTTGGCAAAACTCAATAATGGTACAACGCAGTATCCAAGTGATATGCACTACAATGGCCGTAAGAGTTGTAATCATGTTGAGTCAGCTGAGTTATTTGCTGACTTCTTTGAAACAATTTATGCACCAGATGATCAACAATGGCAATTTGATGATATATATCGTAGTATGCCAAATGCAATTGACATTAAAATTACGTTGTTTGATATTGAATCGGCATTGCAATCAATTAAATGGAAATCTGGTGCTGGTCCAGATGAATTATCACCGTTTGTATTCAAAATGTGTATTTCAGCCATTGTATGGCCTTTGTGGTTACTTTTTCAAAAATCATTCGAAAATGGTAAAATTCCTGGAGCTCTTAAATTTTCTCGTATTGTTCCTGTTCACAAGAAGGGAGACAAGACTGATGTGAAAAACTATAGAGTCATTGCTATATCATCAATTGTTATGAAAATTCATGAGATTGCTGTTAAAAATAGACTCAGTTTTATAGTTGATCCACTCCTGTCGAATGCTCAACATGGCTTTAGGTCTGGGCGTTCTGTCACAACAAATTTAATGAATATGACAATAGCAGTACACAATGCGTTTCATGAGAAAAGACAAATTGATGCTTTTTATGGTGACTTTAAAGCAGCGTTTGATAATGTTTGGCTTAAACGCCTCATCGAAAAAATTGCAACATTTAATATTGGAGCCAAAACTGCAAAGTGGTTATGTGAGTTTGTCACATCGAGAAGAAATTTCGTCAAAAATGGCAATGAAAAATCACGAACATATTATTCACCGTCGGGTGTCCCAGCTGGTAGCACTCTTGGACCATTATTATTTGCTATTTTCATCAATGACATTACCGAAGCTATTCAGCATGCGAGTGTTCTTTTGTTTGCAGATGATGTCAAGCTCTTACTTGAAATTAGAGAAGCAAATGGAATGAACAACTCATTTATGTTGCAACGTGATATCAATAACTTAACTAGATGGTGTGAAAAAAATCGACTGTATTTCAATCCACTGAAATGTGCAATTTTCAGTGCGAATCGTGAGAATGCGCGATTTATTGAAGCAAATTACACAATTGACGGACATCAAATTGAACGTAAGAATGAAATTCGTGATCTGGGTGTATTGCTTGATAGACGTTTCTCATTCGGTCATCACATTGAACAAACAACAATTAAATGTAGACAGCTGATTGGATGTATTAAACGATACTCGAATGAAAAAAACTTTTCAAAAGAAACTCAACGTATATTGTATTTGGCCTATGTAAGAACACGACTTGAATTCGCATCTGTTATATGGAATCCATATTTGGACATTTATATTGATGATATTGAATCGATACAAAAACAATTTGTCATATATTTGCTAGATAGCCGTAGAAATGCTGTGTCTTATCGATTAACGCCTTATGCTGATAGATGTAAATTAGTTAAATTGCAGGAACTTGAAGTAAGAAGGAAAATTGCTGATTTGGTTTTTGCATTTGATATTTATTCTGGCAATATAAATGATTCTATAATTAATTCTAAGTTTGAGCGCACTAGGTATTCTCATATGCTCCGTGGAGCAACAATGAGTTTGCTTATTGAGCCTTCTTTTTTTGCTGAATATTTAATTAAACAACCAATTGCACGTATGATAAGACTGATCAATGAACATAAAAATATTGTAGCTTTGTGTGTAAGCAGAAACATTTTTAAAAATAGGATTACTGAAGAGATAATGAACCCAACCATTGTTATTAGACGTTACTAAAACATATTTGTTTATTTATTATTTATTTTTATTATAACGAATCGAAATCTGTGATTGTATATATATAAATTGTAAAATTTTTTTATCTTCAATTCAGCCAATTTCTTGGCGGTGTAATAAACATCTTATCTTATCTTATTTGTGAAAGTTAATGGCATGATGTTCGGCAATCTTTCCACTTACTATTTCTTTCAAACGATAAGTGTTTATGACAGTTTTTTCGTCAACAATGCACTTAATGAACTTCGGTGCCAGCTTTTTACTGAATTGTTTAGTGGCATCAGATAAAATATTGTTTTTACGATATACAATATCGCCGACATGATACGAAATGTTTCTAGTTCGTAAATTATACTTCTTGATATAACTATCTCGAGAAGCATTGATGCGTTTCTGGAATTTCATTGCAACTTCTCAAAATGGCTTTCGTCATGTTTTGGTTCTTCATTTATATCAACGTTTTCTTGATATTGTTTTGCATGGTGCACCATTCCCTGACCATAGTTGATTTCGTATGGCATTTTGTCAGTACTCGTATGAACAAAACTGTTTATTGCGTTGGAAATTTCGCAAATATGCTCATCCCATTTCTTATGGTTCAATTCTTCACGCATGAAGATACGCAAGGCGTTAATGTGTTTTGTTTAATGGCCCACTTTTGCCACAATATGGAAAGCTCTTTACTACTTTATTCAATCTTTCTTTTTGCTCGTTTGTCAATTCGTGTGGTAATTCAACATTTATACACTGTAATTACATCAGATTCGAAATTTTCTGAGAAATCTTCGTTTTCATTTGGATCATTTCCTACCAAAACTTTCATATCAGTTGTCATGACATTTATGTTAAACTAGCCGGCCTCCGCTTCGCTCGCTCGGCTAGATTATATAAATGATTGATAATAAATTACAGCAAAATGAATTGATTTGATAACTAAAGTGTTTTGCTTCAATTTTTGACTACTTGAATATTTAGACTATATTTCTGATATATATTTGTCATTATGAATCGAAGTAACTTATGAGACTTAAAATTCTGTGTATCTGTTTTCCAATTCTTCCAAAATACTTGTTATTTAATCAATTTTTTTAATACATCTTCATTTTCTAATTTTATATTTTGAGGTATGGTATTGTTAGTATGAGTTAAATATTTTTTGTTTTGAAATTCATTTATTTTCGCATCTGTAATCTGTAAAATTGTGCCTTTTTTGTAAATTGTTTCCGCTTTCTGATTCTATTTTTGCATACATATCTACCATAAATTGATTAAATAAATTTCGACATTTAAGAATGTGATTCGATTCACTATCACGTATCATGATTCTATATGCATAATAATCTTTTGCTGAAATCTAACAATTATTGTTTATTTATTTTTTATTGTGTTATATTTATTTACATTTTTTTACCTTTTTTCTCATATATTCATTTGTTTGTGTATTTATTTGATGTAAATTGAAATGATAACTTTCTTGTCCTTTCCAGAATATAATTGGATATTGAAGAGAATCATACATTCTATGTGTTTCACAAATACGTAACACTTCAGCGCCGCGTTTTTGAATAATTATATCTCTTTTTTCATGTTCTGTTCCAATCATCACAATTGCAATTTCGTTATTTGTAGGGATATTAAATCTTCTTTGATGATCACCAACTGGATTTTTATCTGCTTTGATAATTATTTGGTAATCTTTAGAGGGCATTTGTTCCAATGCAGTTTTAAATTCATTAATTATATTATTATATTTATGAAAAAAAGTTTGAAGATCAAATATTATTTCACGTCTCGTTCCTTTTATAATTTTACAGCGTTGATTAATTTCACATTCTTCATCACCCATGAAATAAATTTGTAAAAATTTTGATTCATGCTCCGGTAATGGTAAAATAGATCCAATTTGATGATATATTTGACCTTGAACTTTGAATGTTGGCATAAATCCACCATAATTTATAATATTTGTTGCTCCAAATGATGTCATTTGAAAGCTTGAGTTATATTTCCGAATATTTGTTAAAAAATGTAGTGAAATGGATGTATTTCCTGATAAATAACTTTTTAATGGTTCAGGTGGTTCTTCTAGTAGTATTAATTTAATTTTTCCATTTAAACAACACATTCCTGGTGGCTCTTGGTGAAATTTTAATGCACGACAATAGATGCATATTTTATTCATTTCACCAATAACAATATTTGGATGTGAACTGAACATAATAATAAGTTAAATTTTATTTTGTCATAATTTGAAAATTATTGTAATATTTTTTATTTTAAAAATATACCTATATTTAATATTTTTATTATAATTAAATGCCTCCATTTTAAAATTTTCCCATTTTTGTCGTCTCACTTTTCTAATTCTTTTACGATTATTTAAAAGTGGAACTTTACGAACATCTTGCTTTTCATTAACTCTTAATACACTATGAGATATTCGATCTAATTCTTGCCTAATTTTACGAACTTGCGATGTTTCTGTAGATCTTAGTTTTTGTTTTCGCATACGATGTAATAATCTTCTTTTTTTAAGGTTATATGAAGTAGAATTTACTTTAAATTTTTTTATATTTTTTGCATTGTTTGTTTTGCGACCAAGATTTGATTTTTTTCTTGGACTCATTACTTATTTCAATTTTTATTTAACAATTCTTGCTTTACTTTATTATAATTTTATATAGCAATATATTAATTTACTAAAACAATGATAAGCCGACTACGATCATTTTTCTGAATATATTTCTTATAATTTTACTTTTGAATTTCATTATACCTTTGAAAATAAATTGAAGAATAAAAAATTGAATAAGTATGTATAATTAAAATCCTTCTTGGCTCAGAATCTATCTAGTGATTCAATGATAGCATGGATAACTTGAGTCAATATTCTGGTATTACATTTCAAACAAACATATTTTGAGTTTTATATTTTTGAAGCAATGAATAATTAAATGGATACTATTAAAACCCTTCTTGGCTCAGGGGCTAACCAATGATGTAATGATAGTTTGGATACCTTGAGCCAATATAAAGATATGGTATTTCGGACAGACATACTTTGAGTTTTATAGGTATAGATAAATTGCCGGTAAAACACGGTTTTATTTTAAAAGCGTTCCAAAAATCAATGCCCAATATTAATTCACATGCACATTCTTTTACTATAAGAGATGGAACGATTCGTTTCACTCCTCGTATTACAAAAGGATCTTTCATATAGCCCAATGCTAAATGTCGCGATCCACCAGCGGTGGTGATTGTTATATTGCACTGCAGTAAAGGCAAACCATCGCCTAATACTTTAGTATACATGTTGTAACTAATTACAGTAGCTTGAGCGCCGCTATCTAACAACCCCCACGTTTTAAAATCGAATGTTTTTAGAACAAATATGGACGCTTATCTTTTGAAAGATTTATTCTTGATGGAATGGCCAAAATTTTTGGTGGAATGATATTGAGTCTTTTCTTTTTTCCCAGTTTTAATTCTCGTCGCTTACTATCGTCTTGCTGCAAGCAACGGCCTCCAAGTTTTTTGACCTGTTACAATTGTAATTCGGAGAAGTGACACCATTTTTCCTACATCGGAAGCAAAATATTCGGTCAATAGGTTTTGGACAGTCAATGAACGAGTGAGTAGTTTCATTACAATTAAAGCAAGCGTACTTGCGATTATTGTAGTTCGTAGAAGAAATTACTACATCCTTCTCACCCGGTTGAACTGTCGTCTCAGCATAATTCGCCTTGAATCTTTGAAAAAAAAAAACGATTGAACGATGGCGTTAATGTGCTTTCTACGAAAGTACAGTGGACGTGAAGTCGTTACTTCTGTTCCATTTTTCAATTCATCAGCCATTTCGGCAATTCATAAATGTAGATCCATTACTTGGACACTTTTCCATTTTCTTCCAATGACTCGTTCTCGCAAATTATCAATAAGACCATTTTGTATGATTGAAATTCTTTCTTGTTCATCATATACTTCGAGTGTATCAAAATTACGTAAAACAGAAGCAATATAGTCCATTGAAGACTCGTCTTTCTTTTGTCGTTTTTTAGTTAATTCGGCCGCCTTCATGAAATTAGTTAATGGCGTTATGAATTGCTTAAGTAAACCAGTCAGTTCATCCCAACTTCGGAATTGAGTACAATCAGAGTCCGGCAGTAATTTTGAAATGCGTTAAATAAAGCACGTTATTTTAATTGAATTAATGTAATCCTGAAAAGTAATTCGGAATTACTTTTATGCGTTATTTAATTGTAATTTGTAGTGTGTAATCCGGAATTACTTTTTTCAATTACTTTTTGACGTCACGCATAAGAAAAACAATGGACAGATATTTATGTTTTGTCGACTGTATGTGTATTAGTGACATATTAAGAGCAGCCGATTGATTGTATTGATTTCAATTGATTTTTTGAAAAGAAATCTCGAGAAAACGAATATAAAAATTCATATAATATTGAATTTCATTTGTAATCTAATTTTTTGTATTTTTTTCTTCATGTATTTCATTTTAATTCATATTTTTATTTTCATTATTAATATGAATGATTAATAGAAAACAGACATGGAACGATCGTGTGAGACTTTATCCAAAGTGGCTTCATTCATGAGACGTTTCAACCTTGAAATATTTTGTTGAATATAATCGATCTCACCCCTAGGAATACCACTGTATCTAACCTTCTAATCATCAATTCATGAATGATCTCATCCTCTTCAAGGTATTCAGGGCCTATCATGAATTCTTGATCAACAACTTGGCGTGAAATATGATGTATTGATTGCTGTACTGCCATTTTGAAAAGAATATATGAGTACACAAAATCTGCAAAAATTTTATTTCCGAAATTCCGATTTAAATTGAAAAAGAAAAATTTCTTATCGTTTCTACACGAGTTTAATAACAATTTTGCTACAATTATTAAAAAAAAAGAAGAATAATAAGATTAGAATACAAATTTCAAATAATAAATGATCTAATGAACTATGTACATTTTTGATAAGAATCGGATTTAATGAATAATTTCTTTAAAACAACAATCTAAATAAATTGTTTGAATGTCGGATGAAAATCAATTGATTGGAAACAAAAGAAGAGGTAAAATGTAACAACAAGGAAATAAGAAAATGTTTTCAATTGTATTTATAGATTGAAATTTCACCGGAATCTCGAGAAATTACTACCTTTATGACTAGGAAAGAGCTGTTTCGATATGATCGTCTAATCTTCGGCATTAATTGTGTGCCAGAAATTTTCCAAAAGCTGATGGAACAAATTTTGAATTAATGTGGGGGTGTTATGATTTATATTGATGATGTTGTGATACATGCACATACGAAGGAGCTTCATAATGCACGGTTAAAGAAAGTATTAGATCGATTCCAACAATTTTCAATACACACTCATTTTCCAATTGAAAATATTTTCAACCTCTTGTTATAAACTATAAGTTTATAGCAAATACAGAAAAATGTCCAACATTCGTTGGAATGTGTCAAATTACTGTCATTTTTGTACGTAGTAGATTTTCCATTGTTCATTTGCTATTGTCACAAATACAGCAGGAAATGAACAGTTGTATATGTTCTATGTACAACAATGAGAGTAAGTTGACACATTCCAACGAATGTTGGACATTTTGCTGTATTTGCTGTAAACATATATTTTACAACAAAAGACTGGAAATATTTCCAATTGGAAAATGAGTGTGTACTACTCAACAATGAGAAATGCAAATTTGGTGTGAGAGAAGTCAATTTCATTGGACATCGACTAATAGTGTCAGGTATAACCAACACACGAAAAAATTGATCAATCAAAAAATTTCGCGAACCAAGAAGTGTTGGAGAGCTTCGTAGTTTTCTCGGCCTGGTTAATTATGTTGGAAAATTCATTCCAAACCTTTCAGTGATCAGTGAACTATTGCGTCAACTTAAATGTCCAGTCTAATGCGTTGTCCAGTGATTTGAAATTGAGATATTATAACGTGAAGAGTCGAACTCAGGTTATTGCCGATGCAGGTCCTGTTGTTATAGGTGCACTTTTAGTTCAGTTTCAAAAAAATGAGCGGAAAATAATATCATATGCCAGTCGAAGTTTAACAGCACCAGAAATAAATTATGCGCAAACCGAAAAGTCTTAGTATGGGCAGTTGAAAAATTTCATTATTTTCTATTCGGTCGTTATTTTGAAATAATTACGGATCACAAAGCATTGGAAACGCTATTTGGACCAAAGACAAAACCGTGTGATATCGTACACATTCAAAGTAATTTACAAACCGGGTAAAACAAATATTGCTGATCCATTGTCATGACTTATAATGCCAAATGATGGAAAACCTAACTCCAGCATCGATGCCGAAAATATATTCAATGGATTGTATCATATGTCGAGCCGAAGGCCATCAAAACAAGTGAAATTGAACAATCGTCAAAGCAAGATGAGGAAATTCAAGCGGTTAGAATGGAAATTTATAGCAATCAATGGTGTGAAAAAAGTTCAGCATTCAAACCAAGATTGATTCAAACCGTTTAAAAGTGAACTGTTCTTTGCCGGTAACATTTTATGACATGGTATACGAATTATAATTTCACAAAGTTTGCATAAACAATTCTCCAGTTGGCTCATGAAGGACATCCAGGCCATGACCGTAATGAAGAGACGGTTGTGAGGAAAGGTCTGGTGGCCAAAGATGGATCCACAGGTGGAAGATTTTGTTGAAAAGTATTTTGGTAAGTGCACAGTCGGCACCTGAGCCATTTATTTATTTTATTTTATTTATTTATTTATTTAACCACCGCCAAGAACTGGCTGAATAAAATACAATTTTGGGGTAAAAAAGAGTGTCAAAGACCTCGTTAAAAAAAACCCATCTTTTCATAATGATCGATAAAATATAAATTATACAAGTTAATATTAATCACAGAGTTTTTACTTCATTAGTCATTTAGTCAAATTAGAGTATGAATAAAAAAATATAAATATAAGAACAGTTAAATAATAAAATGAGAGAACTGTCATTGCTAGTTGTTTTTTTTTTTTCATTAATTTTTCGATCTTTAATAGTTGTTTGCCATCATTTTTACACTAATTTGTTTTATTTACAAAGTAATTGTGCTGGTTTACAGAGATTCATTGAAGTTCATTTCTAATAAGTGGATTTTGTTAAACTTTTTTGTGATTTATTCAAGTTTTAATTTTTTGTTGTTGTACAATTTAACGGTGGACAAATATCATCAGAGGATGCTTATAATGAAAATTTGTCTCAAGTGATGAAGAGATTCAAACAGTTGAGAAATTCATCTGATGATTCAATGGACTTGAATAATTTTGATTTTGTTGCTGAAATTATGAAAATTCATGTTGAAATTGCTGATTTGAAGCAATGTGTGATTTCAAAATTGGTTACTCAACTTGATCTGTTTAATGAAACTCCAGATAAACCAGAAGTAATTGTGAAACCAGTTATTAAGCCTTTAGATGGTGTTTACATATTACATGTTTCGAAATTTGCCAATGATTTCACAACCGATGATCTAGTTTCATTAATAACTGGAAAAGTGGGAATTAAATCGGATTCATTTAGGGTTGATTTTGCGAGTAAAAAAGTGAATAAAAAATACAAACATATCAGCTTCAAAATTTCTACCTTGAGTAAAGGTGTTTGTGATTTATTGTTTAATTCAGACATTTGGTCACCGAATTATCAGATTAAGCCATTTGTACATAGAGCCAATGGTAAAGGGAATTCTGGAAAATTGAATAAAGTTGATCCTGCTGTTAATCGAGATAATTTAAAAACCACATTGAAAAATAAGAATGAATTATCAAATTTACAAAATCGTTCGATTCCATCAAAGAATATGCAAAAACATGATGAAAACTTCATCAATTGTTAATGTTCGAAATGATCATCGTTCCAATTATAACAATGTGAATGATAGCTTTCATCATCCACAACATCCTCTTCATCATCAACAAAGTTATCAACCGCAACAACGATTTAAACCACAACAAAAGTTTCAATCACAACAACATTTACAACCACAACAACAGTTTAGTCAAAGCCAACAAGGTACTAATTGGTATGGTCTCCCTTTTTGGAATCGAGCTTATCCTGTACCATACATGAGTCCAATGCAGTATCGTCAATATATAAATCCGGCGCAATTTCATCAGAATTTTGTACCGTATCAAATGTTCCAGCCCATTTCCCATTAATGAATATTTCAAATAATGATGCCAAGGGAAAGAATTGCATTTACTCGTGCAATGTTAATGGTTTGCGAACTAAAATACCAGAATTTTTTTCTAATATTTTAATTAATGATTTTAAAGTTTATTTGTTGTGTGAAACGCACTTAAATAGCACCATAGGTAATAGTGAAATTTTTCCAAACGACTTTGATGTTTTTCGTTGCGATAGAACGGATCTTAAAGAGAGGGATCAAACCATTAAAAAGTCTCATGGAGGTGGTGTTTTGATTGCAACTCACAAATCATTGAATGGTCAGTTAATTTTTGATGGTGAACTTTTTGGTGCGGAAATTATCTGTGTTTGTATTAGCATTAATTGCCGAAAATTGTATTTGCTTGAATTGTATATTAGACCTAATTCGCCATTTAAGATATTTGAGAATATAGTTAATGCTATAGATTTTTTGTTTTCGAAATCAGTTCATAAAGATTCATTTATTGTTTCTGGTGATTTCAATTTGCCTGATCTGTTATGGATCACGGGTGACATTGATTGTCCAAATGTTTCCTATCCTATTAATGCTTGTTCAAGGAAGGAATTATTTATTTTGGATTCCTTTCATGGATTTGGTTTGTCACAGATTAATGGAGTATCAAATGATAATGGTAAAATGTTGGATTTGATATGGACAAATGATTCAGATTTGATATATTGTTTAAATAGTGATATTTTTTTGGTAAATTCTGAAATACATCTTAAATCCATTGAAGTTGTCATTTCTGGAAGTCAGAATAATGATAATAATTCCAATTTTTTTTTCTATCATGATTTTAGAAATGCAAATTATGATGAATTAAACAGTTGCTTCAAGAATATTGATTGGGATTTGATTTTGTCCAACGTTTCACTGGATGATAATTTGAATAATTTTTATTCTTGTGATAATAATGCAATTAATTGTCATGTTAAATTGAAGAAAAGAATTACGTTAAATCACCCAAAATGGTTTGATTCAAATATGATTAATTTGAAAAATAAATTGAATAAATTGGCTAAAAAGAGACATAATTCGTTGAAAGAAGACATTGATTTTAAATTGTCTCGTACGGAGTATAATAGATATTCACGCATTGCCTATAATAATTATATGATGAAAATGGAGAAATTAGTTGTTGATGATCCAATGGAATTTTTTAAATACATTAATGATGTCAGAAGGACTACCAATGACTTTCCAAATGAAATGCATTATAAAGATCAAAAATCTTGCAAAAATAAAGATATTGCTAATCTTTTTGGTAAATTTTTTGGTTCAGCATATACTCAACACAATTTGAGTCCGTCTGATATTTGTAATATTGGAAGTTTTTAAACAGTTATGAACTTATGTCATAATATTCCCAAATTGATTATTGATGAGTCTGTTATATTACAAAATGTACTAAATCTTCCAAATAATTTAATTTCTGGTCCTGATCGGTTGCCTAATTTGTTTATTAAAAGATATATTGATGCACTTATTAAGCCAATTTTTTTTTAATGGACAAATCACTTAAATTGGGTTATGTTCCTGGCTTATGGAAGTCTTCTTTTGTAAAACCGATATTTAAAAGTGGATCGAGAAATAAAATTGATAATTATAGAGGTGTGGCATTGCAAAATGTGATTCCAAAAATTTTGGATTCGATAATTGCGAAGCACTTGAATTTTCATATTAAGAACATAATAGATTCTAGCCAGCATGGTTTTGTAAGAGGTAGATCGACTATTACAAATTTAGTAGAGTTTACTTCGCAAACTTTAAATGAGTTGAAGCCTCATAATCAAACTGATGCTATTTATATTGATGTTGCTAAAGCATTCGATTCAGTGAATGTTGACCTTTTGACCCATAAATTGAATGTAATGGGTTTGAATTGTCAGATTCTAAATTGGATTTCATCATATATGAATGGTAGAAAACAGATTGTCAAATTTAATGATTGTGAATCGGACCCCATTGATGTTACTTCGGGTACGGGTCAAGGTTATCCCATTGCTGCAACGTTGTTCATATTGTTTATTGCGGATTTACCCAATTTCAGTGGTAATTCAACAATTCTTTCGTTTGCAGATGATGTTAGACTGTCTCATCACGTAGATTCAGTTGATGATTGTTATACTCTTCAAATGAGTTTGAATAGAGTGACAGAATTTTTTGAAATAAATCATTTAAAGTTGAATGTTAAGAAAACAAAAATGATGATATTTCATCGCTTTGGTAATGTGATTGACTTCAATTATACCATTGGTGATTCAACAATTGAAAGAGTCAATCAAATTAAGGATCTTGGTGTGATTTTGGATGAAAAGCTTAATTTCAAAGCACATATTGAGTCAATGGTTGCAAAAGCTAAATCAAGATTGGCTTGGATTAAGCGTTTTGCATATGACTTTAGAGACCCATATACAATAAAAATATTATTTTTTAGTTTCGTTGTTCCTATTTTAGAATATGGTTCCCAAGTATGGAATACAAATAGTGTTGGACAGACAAAACGTATTGAATCAATTCAGAAGCAGTTTTTGCTGTATGCTTTAAGAAGACTTAATTGGAGCAATGGATTTCACCTACCGAAGTATGAACATAGATTGCTGTTGTTGCAAATGATTTCGTTAGAGAATCGCAGAAATGTTGCTCAAATAATGTTCATCCTAAAGCTGATCAAGGGTGAAATATGTTCGGAGTCTCTTCTGGAAAGGATTCTATTCAGAATCCCATATCATTCTGTTAGAAATGTTGAATTTTTGAGAATTCATGCTGTTAATCATGGCTATCAAAAGAATATGCCTTTGAATATATTAATTGAAACATTCAACAAATATTATAATGAAAAATCTGTAAATGAGTATGTAATAGACTTTAATGTCAACTCTAATGTAGTTAAGAAAAGATTAATTGAACTGTTTAAAAAACCAATGGATTAACCAATGATATGTTTATGTTTATTAGATTCATTTTTGTAGTTCAGCGATCGCAGTGACTTGCTCCGAAATCGTTAGGATTGGCAATAGATCGTTGATTCGATACAATTATTGAATCAACTACTTTTATGTAAATTAATTGTAAATAATTTTCCAAATTTATTTAAATAAACCACCTTTGGTGAAGAAACGCTGTTCGGTGTAGTAGTAATAATAATAATAATAAATCACAGTTTGTAATGTGGATCATTCTAAGTAGAATTTGTTAAAAAAAAAAAAAAAAATTAATAATTAAAATTGAAGCTAAAAATTGCAACAGATATCAATCTCTCTAACAATCAAAAACATCGTCGGTAGTGTTACGAATTGACGTTATAAGTGATGTTCGATTTTCAGCCACCGTGAATTTATCAGCTACTTTGTTCGAATATTTGCACATTTGAGCTAAAGGTGTAGTTAAAGATAGGCTCATTTTTTTGTCTGTTATTTTAAATAATTTAGCCCTACGCAGGGTCCGATTATTTTAATTGGAGGTAATTGCACGCTTAACAGTCGGGAAGATTGTGTTACCATTTAAAATGTCAAACATTGTAAATTGACTTTGTATGCTTTCTATTTTGCACATATGTATGTTGTAAAATGGTAGCCAAACCGTGCTACAGTATTCAATATGTGACTGTACCAAAGCATAGTAGAGTGATTTTAATGTGCCAATATCAGAAATGTCGTGGCAAAAACGTTTAACGAATCCTAGCGCCGCAGTTGCTTTGGCTGAAATCGTGTCAATATCTTTCGTAAATTTTTCATCGACTAGAACACCCAAATCTTTGTGTTCAGTAACTCGAACAAACTTGTAGTCACCATAGTAGTAATCGGTTGGAAGATAATGATGTCCTCTTTTGATCGATAATACGGCACATTTGTCGAGATTAAGATAAAGGTCATTTTTTTTACACCACTGCTTCAAATTGTTAATGGCTCTTTGTAAATCTAATGCATCTTGAGGCGACTTTACAGGTTTGGCGACTTTGCAGACATCATCAAATAGCGAAATCATGACATCCGGCATTTGATCTATAATATCGTTGACAAATAGTAAAAATAATGTTGGACCCAGGTGACTACCCTGAGGAACACCCGATGTTACTGTGAAATCATTTGATTCACTATTCCCGTGCTTGACAAATTGAGTACGATTGCTTAGATAAGATGCAATCCATGATATAAGATTTGGCGGCAAATTGAACGTATTGATTTTTTCATTCAAAATAGAATGATTTACTAGATTGAACGCCTTTGAAAAGTCAGTGTATCGTCGACTTGGGCTCCCTCATTCAAACCACACTGAACATAATGCGTAAATTCGAACAAGTTTGAAGTTGTGGATCGGCCTCTCATGAAGCCATGTTGATGGAGCGAAATTTTGTCACAAATCAATTCAAACATCTTCACATTACCTAGATGTTCAAAAAATTTTGCTATTGTCGGTAGTTTAGCAATGCATCGATAGTTATCAATAAGTGATCTGGCACCCTTTTTGAATATAGGCGACACACTTGACCGTTCCGGGAAAATTCCAGTAGCTAGTGATTCATTGAAAATTTCCGTTAATGGTTTGGTCAACGATAATGCACAATTTTTCAAAATTAATGGATGAATACCATCAGGGCCAGGTCCCTTTTTTATGTTGATCTTCGACATTTCTGAAAAGACATAATTGAAGTTAAGTTGAAAACACGAACTTGGATCAATATTTGAATTCAGTCTAGATCGTGAGAATTGAGTACTTGGGTTTAGTGAATTGACAAAATTGCTGCTAAAAAAAAATTTGCGAATAAATTTGCCTGTTCCAATTCATTTGATGTTTTGACATCACCATAGCGCATTGTTTTCGGTTGATTGTCAGTGTTTTTCATTGAATTAACATAGCGCCAAAATGAAGTAGGATCATATTTCAAATTTGATTTCATTTTATTAACATAACAGTTGTAGAGCTCTGTGTTTAAAGCATCACAAGTTTGAAATGCTTCATCGAATGATTGTTTGTTTCCAGTACATTTGAATTTTGTCCATTCTTTGTTCTTTTTGTTCTTTAGTACTTGTAGTTGTTTATTTTTCCATGAGAATTTCATATGAGATTTCTTGACACATGTTGGGAAATATTGATGAATAGCATCCGAAAGAATATCATGCAGAGTTGAGATTTTGTCACTAATCGATTTACCATTGAATAACTGATCGAAGTTGATGTTGAGCAAAAGGTCATTTATTGATGCGAAGTCAGCCCGCTTAAAGTTGAAAAGGGTTTGATTGCTCATGATATTTTTGTAGAAATTTCAAACTTGTGAACCATATTCTAGAATTGGAATAACGAAAGTAAAAAACAATTTTTTAATGGTATAATATTTTAAATGGTCATTAAATTCTCTTGCAAATCTTTTGATCTAAGCAAGTCTCGATTTAGCTTTGGCTATCATGAATTCAATATGAGCTTTGAAATTGAGTTTAGTCCAAAATCACACAAAGATCTTTTATTTGTTCGATACTTTCAATTATAGAACTGAAATGAAGGGTTGGGAGTGAAAGTGACTACGAAAAAGTTTTAAGTAAAAGTGTCCTATAGATGGGCGCTTTTCGTATAATATTAAAAATCTTATTATTGGGTGTATGCAAAGAAAATGCCGATTCTTTCGGTGAAAAGAAAATTTTATTTCATAACTAAATGAATGAGCACTTCAACCAATGTATTCTCCATCGTTAGCTATGACTTCACGCTATCTTTCAGGAATTTTGTGGATTCCGCGTCGAAAGAATTCCTTATCTTTTGAAGCTATCCAGTCAGCGACCCATTTTTGTATTTCTTCAAAGTTTTTAAAGCGTACATCGGCCAGGTCAATTTGCATCAATCGAAACAAATAGAAGTCCGAAGGGGCAAGGTCTGGAGAGTACGCGGGTTGATCAAGCTGATCCCAACCGAAGTGTTCTTTCTTTTTTTTAACGATCTTTGCACGATGTGACTTGGCATTATCATCGTGAAAAAAAACTTTGTCTTGTTTAGTCGCTATTCGTGGATGTTTCACCTCAATGCTTGCTCCATTTTGATCAATTGTTGTTCGTAGCACTTACCATCAACCGTTTGGCCAGGTTTCAGCAGCTCATAATACACGACACCTTCCTGATCCCACCAAATGCACAGCATAACCTTCTGGCAATGAATTTCTCGTTTTGAATGCGAAGGTACTGGTTGGCCTGGATCAACATACGCTGCTTTACGCTTGGGATTGTCGTAATAGATCCATTTTTCATCGCCAGTAATAATTTGACTCAAAAAACTACGTTTTTTTGTGCTCAGCAAGGTGTTTTTTGCATGTTTCGATTCTTGCTCTGAGTTGATTTTCGTTCAATTGATGTGGCACCCATTTTGCGTTTGACAAGGATTTTCATCCAATAATGCTTGCAAATCCGCATCTTCAATTTTTTTTGGAAGACCTGGCCGTTCTTTGTCTTCCAAGTCAAAATCACTACTTTTGAATCTCGCAAACCATCGTTCACAAGTTTTTTGAGTTGAAGCATGTTCACCGTAAGCTTCTACTAACAAACGATAACTTTCAGCAGCGGTTTTCTTCAAATGAAAGAAGGTTATTAAAGTTCCCCGCAAAACCACTTTTTCAGGCACAAATTTCGACATTTTTGAAGCAAAAAAAATCTTTGTTGTTTACACTTCAGCAAAATGACATATACTGAAATTTATAGCGTAATGACAAACAAAAAAAAATGGCCGCGGAGTGCTCCTATGCACGCAACGCTAGTTACGCCATCTGTTATCTAAATCGACATTTCTTTTGCATACACCCAATATTAATTTAATAAGTATTAATTTTTTCAGTAATATGTATCTCATCAATTTAATATGTTGCTAATAAGACATCTTATTAAAAATCTTATTAATTTAATAAGATGAATCTTACTAATTATCTTATTAATTTAATAAGATTTTTAATATAAAATTAATAAGATAAAACTATCCAATTAACTAGAAATTTCAAAATTAATAAGATAGAAATCACATTAATTACAATATTTTTCGAAGTTAGTTTTGTATGGAGTGTGGACACTTTTACTTGAAACTTTTTCTTGGCCATTTTCACTCCCAACCCTTCATAATATCACCAACCATACTTATTTCGAACAAAGTTTGTGGTTTCAATGCATATACCGTAGTACGTATGGCGTTCATATAAGAAGGAAAACATGTGTGCACCGAATTGTACAAAATGTTCATAAAACACGATTGATATCTGCGAACACTTTTCGGAAATTTTTCATTATATTCCGTCTTGTGGTATTCACCAAATCAATCACCAAACATAAATTATTAAATGATTTTACTGTACTGTTTTCTTGTGTTTAAAACTAATATAATTTAATGGATTTTTTTAGTAAAAATTAGTCTGATTTTCAGATTTTTTGGGCTGAATTTCTCTGTTTTTCTAGACTGAATTTTATTTTTTTTAGTCTGATTTTCGGCTATATTTTACTCTAATTTTGGGCTTTTTAAGTATGAACTTCAGGTTGTTTCAACTGATTTTCGGGTATTTTAGTTTGTTTTTCGGGTTCTTTACCCCGACATTCGGGTTTTTTAGTCTAATTTTCGGGTTTTTTAGCCACCCTTTTGGAACAATTTGTAATAAAATTTAATGTTAGTTCGAATGTAATCAAACTAAAACTGATTAAATTGTTCAAGAGACTGATGGATTAATAACGGTTTCTGTACGATTCAGTATTGCATTTAATAATCGCAGTGAGTTGCTTCGACATTATTAGGATTGGCAATAGATTGTTAATCCCTGCAAATGTTGAATCATTTAATCTGTATTTATTATATTGTAATTTTAATTAATTTTATTTTTTTTAATAAACCACCTTTGGCGAAGAAATGCTGTATGGTAATACTAATAATAATAATAATAATAATATTTCTAAAGATGCAGTATTATTGCGTCAAAAGTAACATTGTCGAAAGCTCCCTCTATATCCATGACTGTCGAAATCATGAACTCCTTGTTACGAATGGTTTTCTCGGCCATCGTTATCTAGGAGTGGAGCGTTATCTTAGTCGAGCAACCTTGTCTAAATACATGTTGGCTGTAGTGCAGGGTATCGTCGCTTTCAAGCTTCTCACTCATGAATCGATCAATCAACTTCTCAAGTCCTTTCAACATGACTGAAGATAAACTAATAAGTCTAAATGATTTGGCCGAAGTGTCATCCCCCCTCCCTGGTTTGGGTATGAACTTTATACTCACTTCTTGCCAAGACCTGGGAATATAGGTTAGTAACAGTGAAGTACTATAAAAATTTTGGATTGGTCTCCTCGTTACAGTCCAGCTTTTCTGAATGAAGGCTGGAAAGATACCGCCCATTCCATATGATTTGAAAGGATTAAAGGCGAGTAGGTAGATCCACAATTTTGAAAATAGCGACACCTATCAGAGTGCCTCAGTTATCGGTTTTTGAGATTGTTAGGTTTACATGAAACATTGTTGAATTGTTTTTTGAAATTCTTGAATTTATTTTTTTTTCTGAGGAAAAATAAGTATAATTGGAAGCGAAACCTTTGGAATCATTTTTCATTTTTTTCTTCTTAGTAAATAAAAAGTAAAATTCGAAAAACTAATAGAGAATAATAATCGGGATAGCGATTTGTACTTCTCGGACGTTCAAGAACGACAAAGTGTCGTCGTTCTACAACGACATTCCTGTTTTTAATTTATTTCTAATTGTTTACGTTTAAAAATTAAACGAAATTAAATAAATAAAAAAAACCTTTAAAAATCTATAATTTTCCGCGATTTTCCGCTGTGTTATCAAATTAAATAGAAAAACTGAAAGAATTATATAGCAGATAGCTGTTTGTCGTTGTCTGTAGATCTACAAAGTTCTATAAAGACCGTATTCAATGTAAATGAGAGAGCGTCGTGCAAATCAACAGTAAAACACATCAAAATAACAATCGATATCGACTGATATTACATGTAATTTTGTAATATAGTTAAGATTTGTTTCCCATATTGTTTCGCATTGTTTTAATATTTTCTCAAAAGTATGTAAACATCATTAAAGTCAAAGCGCTCTGATGGGGTGCAGCATCTGTACAAAATTGTTTTTGTAATAATGTTAAAAGAATGACATTCGACATCGTCGATTAAATGAGAAAATTGACGATAGGTGGTTCTTCTTGTTCACTTTACTTCAATATCTCCTCAGCCAAAGCCAGAAAACTCACAAAAATTTTTATTTATTCTATTGTGATTTTTTTCAAGTTTTTCGGTGCATCTTGAACGATTACTATCACAGTGTAAATGATTATCCTTGAAATATCTAAAGAATGGTGGCTTACAAATTTCAACAATATAGTAACATTCATAAACTGCATAAATGAGTGTGAAGACTTACAAAACTTACTCTACGCGACTAATTCCATGCTGATATCTTTTCTTATGCAAAAATTACAGCGCTTGGACTGGTGTGTAGCCATCAATTTTTCGAAGAAATTCTTAAATTTGATTGTTTAGTTTATCAAAGTTATTTACTAGTGCAAATAAAGGCATAGATGGTGATTTCAATGGAGAAAATATCCACGCAAGATGTTTTTGGCGCGAAAAATAAACAAAATGGCTCTTTCATCAAATGTGCAATTCAGCAACACTCTCTGATGTGCCAAATTACAAACTTATGCATTTTAACATTGCATTTGGCATCAATAAAATTGCTGAATGAGATTTTGTACAAAATTAATGGAAATTATTCTTCGAAAGACTAAATAATTAGAGTGTACCTTTATTTTTGCACGATTAGAAAAATGTGATTTTCTAATTTCTGAAGCGAGCAGCTTGAAACTGCCAGAATAGTTGTCAAAATACACTTGATTATTAAATAGAGAGGTCCATTCTATTAAGTCATAAAGTGAACGAAGTGCACTCAATAGAATAAATAAAAATTTTTGTGAGTTTTCTGAATATCAAAAGGGTGTACCTTTATTTTTGACACTGACTGTATATATCTAAGTAGCCTTCTGGATTCCTTTCTGAGTCTATTTAGCTTTGATTTCCATTAATTATTAACTTTATTCTTAACTTCACGTTCAAGAAATGCTTCTACATATGCTGTGTTTACAGCTCTGTTGAAGCTGACGACTGCTTTGTCCAATGCCGATCTAGACGAAAAACCAGCTCCGACGCTTAATGTACCGCCGTCTGACATCAGAAGATCAGCAGTCACTTTCTCTACCGCAATTAGTAGATTTGTACTACTGACGATTTCTTTCCGTCTGATAACTTTCCATTAAATTTCATCCAGTTTAGGATTGCGAAGATTAAGCATGATCGAAGTCTTTCATTGTCTTTCTTCGCGTAATAGAAAAAAGCAAAGAACTTCTTCTGTGTTCGAAAGCGTATATGAGTAGCTTGCAGGGCACAAATACACCGCAGTAGAACGTTCAGCCCATAGATGGCAACACCTTTTTGCGGATTGAAGTATTTTAACGACAATCCCAGCGCCAAGGTGATTAATTAAAATGATGTTCTCAAATCAAATACTTCGTTATGCACATGTGCAGTATGTGCACATACTGGATCAACAGTTTAAATTGCTCATCCGATACACTTCGTGATTCAAATATCGACTATGTATTCAACTCAACTACCAATGAGTTCGTTCAATTTATATTCATTACATTGTTAAAATCTATTTTTTTAAAGACGTTGTTTGGTGCCGCAATAAATGACAATTCAAGCCGACCAACTCTTGGTACTGAATTTTATTCAATCTGGTTGAAATTAATGACAAATGTTTAATTATATCCGAACGATCGTAACATCAAAGTCTATAGCAAATCGGTTTAAACGTGGATTTCTCTATTGTTAAAAACTTTCAATCAAAAAATTCAATGACATAAACTTTTTATAGCCATGATTATTACTATGATTTTAAAAAAATTGAATATTGGGAAGGTGAAATCCTTTACTTTTATTTATTTATTTATTACTGAACCTAAATTCATGTCAATATGTGTTCACTAGCAAGCTAGTAAACATGTTGGTCAACGACCCAATGCAACATGAATTTACTCCTCTGAATCTTCTCAAGACTATAATATATATTCTAGAATTGGTATAAATGGGTCATGAAATTTTTTATTCTGCGAAGAATGAACATTTTTTTCGGTCGTTGCGCTTTCACATACATAATAACTTCCGATCAGCGGAAACCGCTCGCCCTGAATAACGGGAATGTTTTTTTAGTTCAAGAAAATGGTATCAATAGAATTTCAAAAACATGTCAACATTTTTTTTTTTTTTCATTATTATTATCATTTCTCAAAAGTTAGTTGCTTTCCATTATTTTCATTGCTTTGTTTATGCGTTTTGTTTTTCTCCCTTCAATTGAATACAACTCACTTGTGTGTTGGTTCTAAGGCTTCTTTTTCTGACTACAGAGCTCAGAATAGAATTTGTAAACAAATTTGGCGCATTGCATTAAGTCTTTGTGTGTAGTACACTTTCACTGTCAACGCTTCACCCGTCATTTCAACTTATATATTTGCACTAGCACAAAGTATCCATTACACGTAAAAATTAATTCGATTAAAAAAAAAAAGAAATTTATATTATTTACCATTCCTGGCGGTGGCGCATATCCTGGATTATCCTGATTATGTTGCGGAAAGTTCGGAGCATATGTTGTTCCCGGATTGTGCGACATTGTTGATTGAAGCAAATCTCACTAGACCCAAATTATTATTTTAATATTATTTGCAATTCTTCGTAATTATCACTATACATATTTTAAGTTTGTTTGTTTATTTATTTATATAATATTTTGTTTATTGTGTATTCGTTGTTTTTTCATTAGAAGGTAAAGATTATTTATGTCTATTTTCTTAAAATATTTGAAACAATCTATTTTGTATGTATTTATTATTCACACGATCATTTTATTGTAAAATATGAATCTTAAATTTTTTGCTATTAGATTTAAAAATATTTTCTTCGAAATGAATGTAGAAAGCTTACCAATTATTGAAAACTAAAATGAGATTTTCTAAATTAAAAATATTGTAATCAAAATATTGAGATTTTCTTTTAATGGAAAAATATGTCAATATCAATATGTCAAATTCACAAACTGTCATTGAATGAATGAATTTAATCCATAATTTTATAATAGTAATACTAATATATATAATATTAGTTAACAAACTAATATTACTAGGGGGATTCAACTCTCACGAATGTGTATAATTTTACGAATTTTTCATAAATTTTGTGAATGCGCTTATGGACATTTGCACAGTATTAGCGAATGTTTACGTATGCATTTGCTTAATTGATAAATTCGTAAACATTCGTTAATACCGTGCAAATGTCCATAAGCGCATTCACAAAATTTATGAAAAATTCGTAAAAATGTACGCATTCGTGAGAGTTAAATCCCCCTAGTAATATTATGAATGTAACAATTTTAAATTTCACTTGATTTAACGAACGAACAAACAAGTGCATACCGTAGTTTTGATACTGGTGGTGACACAGCACACTACGTGCTCAAAACACAAATGTCAACTTGAATTCTGATAGAAGCGTTCAAATATGCGTAGTATAACCTGAACAAATTTTTCAGTTTAATCTTAAAACAAAGTGTAATAAAATTTGATGATATTTGATAATCGTGTGTGAATCTTACTGCTTTCGATACGAGTGTACACAATTGTTCAACCGGGTTTTTCGACGCGCATTTTCAATTTTCATTTTGATTTTGACAGTGATATTGCAAAGTTTTTATCTGATAATTGAACGCTTTTATTATCAAACTAATATTATCAAAATATTATTCAAATTATTGTGATGTAAATTTTTTATTTTGGTTTCATGGGTCCATTAACATTCGACTCATGAAACTAAAACAAATAAAAACCAATGACAACACAACGCGTCGTGTTATTTGACTCATGAAATTCTTTTCATTTCTTTTTCATCAAATTCTTTGAACTGAATCTATTACCATAATTGGAAGAGTCGATCAAATAAAAGATCTTGGTCTAATTTTGGACGAGAAACCTAATTTCAAAGTTCATATTGAATTCATGATTTGCCAAAGCAAAATATAGATTGACTTGGATCAAATGTTTTGCTAGAGAGTTTATTTATCCATTTATTATTAAAATATTATACTTCAGTTTTGTTATTGTATTTCTAGAATATGGCTCAATTATGAAACACTCGCAATTTGGGACAGACAAGACGAGTTGAATCTATTCAAAAGCCATTTTTGTTATATGTGAGGAGATTCAAAGGGAGCAATGGAGCCTGACTCTGACTGGATTTCACCTTCCGAAGTATGAACATAGATTACTGCTATTTTTGGAGAATCGTAAGAAGATTGTACAAATTATGTTGTTACAAGAGTAACAGAAGTCATTGACATTTTAAACGAAGCAATGTAACCGTTTTAATTCAGTTAGTAAAATCAGCTAAAAAATTGTCAAGTAATTTCTTTATTAAAACAGCAAACAAATTGCAAGTAAATTCATTGTCAAATCAGCTGAAAATTTAAGTAATTCAGTAACAGCACAATTGTTAAACGAATCAAATTACCAAACAAGTAACAAAGTACAACATTTCAAAATTAACTATAATAACAAATTCCACACCTTTGACAAAAATTGTAATTGGTTCATCGACCAACAAAATTACTTTCAGCGAATAAAATGTCAGTTTCTGATTATAAAGCAAACGTAACGGTTTTCAATTTGAGGTCTCTATTGATGTATAGGCTATTATGCACCTACAGATGTTTATACTTAATCTTATCAAGGGTGATATGTTTAGGAAGTTAATAATCATAATGTAAGAATTACCGTAAATTACATTGAATAAATTGTATTACGTAAATTAGAAATGTCAATTAGGTATGATCTAAACACATTCTGTAATGTCACATGAAAGTATCCAATTCAATGTAATTTTAAGTAATTCCAAATCAAACATGAAGTATTTAATCCAAATTAAATAAAATTATATTAAATTATATTGTAATACATCAGTAAATATACATATTCCCCAATTCTCCAATAGATACTATCACTGGCCTCCTATATAATTTTTTTGGGTGCATATATTTACCAATAGTTATCAAAAGTTTATGCCGTTAAATTTAATGATTGAAACTTTCAATAGTTATTATAATGAAAAAACTCCTGTTCTTGATCAGTTTGTTGTAGACTTTAATTTTAGTTCGGATTTAATTTAAAAGAGAATGAATGAGTTATTTTAGAGATTGACAGATTGATGAATATTGTATAATTTTTTAGGGGATTCAGTGTTGCAGTTCGAAAATTGCCTTGACTTGTTCCGAAATCATCAGGATTGACAATACATTGTCGAATCAGAGCGACTATTGAATCATTTATCTTTTGTAAATAATTATGTATAATAATTGAATAAGCCACCTTTGGCGAAGAAACGCTGTATGGTACCGAATAATAATATAGCTGATATGGATTGCATTTTCCGCCAAATATTAGCCAAAGAATTATTCTTTATTATTAGCACTCCATGCTATAGATTCTAAAATATTAATAGAATACACACAAACAAATACAGGAGTTATGATACTCTATACGTTTATTGGACACGTTTACTCCTTAAAGTAGAATGAAGAATAATTCTTCTGCTAACATGTTGCGGAAAATACAATCCATATCAGTTATATTCTGTAGTCAAATAAACAAAAATATACAAACATTTGGAATTGTGCTTATGTGGATTTTTTTTGCGTTATTTGTTGCTGCATTTTGTTGTCGTTGCATTTTATTTTTCTGCATTCTGTTGGGGAACCGGATTGAAATAAGCAATCATGTATTTTTATTCCAATAATTTTTATAATTTACTTTAATAACATATTTGTATGCAGAACTTTTATTTGAAAAGGAACAATCATATCATTTAAAATTTAAAAATTATTCATTTTTTGTGATTAATCAATGCTATATATTAAAAGAGCTAAAAGGAAGAAAAATGTTGTATTGAAAGATTATTTCTCAGTAAGATCTTCAAAAAAGGCAAATAATAAATTCAAACTACCTCAAGGTAGTATATGAAAAGTCAATTGTCTGCCTGTCCAAAATTTCTAATTTGAATTTATTAATTTATATACAACTTATAAAAGCAATTCATATTTATTATAAGTGGAAATCTTTGTAACGTTACTTTATATATGAAAGTGTTGTGATTTCTTACAGTGCTTTTCGTTAATGGAGCAATCTAGATCGAAAAAAAATTGTTGGATCTCATTGAATCTCAGTCAATGACTCAAAAAGTCAGATTAGGTAAATTCCAATACAAAGGTGTATGGGAAACACATGAACAATAATTACTTAGTAATGAAAATTACTATGATAAAATTATTATCCATGTTGAAAATGGAATTAAATGGTGACTGAAATGAGTTAAATAGATGTCGATATAATCTATCTAAATTTAATCTAGATAAACACCATCTATGAAAAGCCCAGTTATCTTTGTTGGAATTGAAAATTTGGTTATATAATTTTGAATATTTCTATCAATATTTGAATGGCTTACTTATAAGCTTATACTGGTAATTTTAGCTGAACAGTATTTAAATATAAGAAAAGCACGCTAAATTATGTTTAAGATTTTCTACTTAATAATGATAGTAGTCGAAATTCAATGATAAATTTATTTTATAAATCTTCATCACGCTCTATCTATAATCTAAAATTGAAATTGAAGCCATACAAGCAAAACTGGAGAGTATTTTTCAACGTTCTGGTTTAATATTATATTCATTCGTTAAGATTTGTCAATCATGTTGAAAGTTTTTTATGTTTAAATACTGATCTATTTATGTATATTTTCATATTTTTCTTTCGCAGAAAATAATTCCGTAAAAAATCACTTTTCAAGCATTAAGACTTTACAAAAAATTAATACCAATTTAACGTCCTGGATTCATTAGATTTAAATTAATTGTGAAGGATGTATATTTCCTATCTAAGTCTTGCAAATTGTGGAAAATTGAAATTTCACAGTATTTTAAGTGTTTACAATGAAATATTCCATTGAAAACCAATTTTCAAGCTTGTGTTATAAAAGTATCGCATTAAGCCGAAGAACATTCAACAATCTATTAGATTCTGCTATTGGATATTGTATATGAAAAAGAATAATAAATAAAATTTGTATTCAACTGACTAAAAGACTGCACTATTTGGAACGTCCAATAATACATTCAATAGAAATTCATTTGATTACATTCCAATTAATCAATTTATTACATTTAACTTGATATTAAAATTATAATGGTTTTATTTGAAGTGTTCAAATGTCATTTATGAATTTCATTAAAACATATCTAAGTGTGTTTTGGTTCAATTTTTACTAAGTTCATGTGTGCACTGAATAATAGCTCCTTTCAATCATTCTTCTGCGAAACTTTGACTTTCTGCTAAGATTATTAAATACATAAATTAAAAGTAGATTGTAAAAATAGAATAATTTATATTATTTCCATGAAGAACTCTCCCTTTGTTTAAAGAAAAATTACGGTTTTCAAAATTATAATTTAGCGGCACTCAAACACTTTTACAGTCTGGTCAACACTGCCTGAGATCACATAAGGAAGATTTTGATGAAAATCTATTTATAAATTATAGAACATTATTAACATTAAGGAATTAAAATTTACTGAATAATAAACTTACCAACAGATGTGCAAAAGTGCTGATGCGCGTTAATAGTTTTTAGGCATCGTTTGTTACGTATATCCCAACACCGTATAGTGCGATCATCGCTTGCTGATATTATATATTTACCACCCGGATGAAAAACAATTCCTCTTACCTAAGAGAAAGAACAAAAACAAATGTAATCATATTTGATTATTCATTAAAAATTGTACAATATCGTCGGTTTACTCTTAACTATTAACGAAAAAATCGACGTAAGGCCACAGCATAAATTTAAAAAAAAATATCTTAAATGAAAACTTTCGAATTACTTAAGTTGATATAACAAAACCTTGGCAAAATCAATGCTTAAAAATTGGTTTGAATTTGAATTTGAATTCAATTTGGTATCAGAGATTTGTTGTTGGAAATGAACTCTTTTTGACGTTTTGATTTGTCATAATTTGAATTAACACAATTAATTTTGTTTGTTGAGATCAGCAAGAAATCTTACTGTGAAAACGGGGTCCACAAACACACGTCTTATCATTCATTAATATCTTGGAAACCAATTGATCAGCATTAATGTTTCTTTTCTCTTGCTCCATTTCTTTCAACTTGTATTTATTTTCATTGTTATGACTTTTATGCATCTTGGTTCTAAATGCAATTCATGCCATGTTGAATTCAACATTGTTGAATGACTTTATCTCAACTATCAAATCTCAATTTTAAGCGATACGTATTTTGCTGTTGTAACATAATTTTTTACAATGTTTTCACTTTGAATTTTTCTTTCTTTAATTTGTGTTCATTTTACCTTCTTAAATTTCAAATTTAATATTCCTTATCACTAGTGTTAACTTATTAATAGAAATAATTCGAATATTTACCACACATTCCAAATATCTACTAAATGTATGTATATTAGGGAGGCGCAAATTGTTATATTGGCTCACAACATTTCTCCCCACATCATAAAATGATCTAGGGGTTTAAACTAGCTCATAGCTGTTTTCAGAATATCTTCTTGTGATCCAGCTTGTTGGCTAAATTTGTGTGAAATTAGGTACTTTTCGCGTATTTTTAGTTTTTTCATAATAAAAAATTGTTGAAGAATGTTATGATTGTTAGGATATTAGTACTCATTACTAGGGTAAATTGGGTCTCTGAATCCAAATCTGGTATTAAAATTAATTATTTTTCAAAAATTGAAGAAAAACGGAAGCCGATTAGAATAGAATCGGTAGTTGATTTTTTCATAATTGGCAATGATTTTCTTATTCCTTAGATTTTTCTCCCAAAATCAATACCGAAGCCGATTTGAGGGCTGTAGAGTAGACAATCCACCGCTACACTTATAATAAAACTTGTTCACAATGACTTGTTCCCCCTAACCCCCTCTCAGTCCCCTACGGGGGCATTTTGCTCCCCCATATCCAAACCTCGATTCAAGGTCAATTCGGTGGCAATACTATCCACATCTAGTCTCCATTTCTTACTATTCTTTTGAACTTCCTCTATCGTTTGGCTCCCCAACCTACATTACTATCGCAATTTCTGTGAATATTCCCATTTTTTCATTTTTTGTGTATGGTCGGGGAGGTGACCTCTAGAAAAAATGAATTTCGCAAAAAATTAGCTATAGTCGGTCATACATTTAGATTAATTTGATTAATTACATAGCGTTGTCAGAAAAACCGTGCGTTTCGCAAACTTTTAACAGAGCGTTATGTGGGACGGACGGAAATGCACTTATTAAGCGAAACAAAAATAACAATTTTCTTACGATTTAGTGACGATCTGATACTTTCAGAGATGTTCAAAATGATGTGGTGCAACTATGAATCCTACGGAAACCAAATCGCCGTTTAAGAAGAATGGCGTTTTCCTCTAAATAATCAGTAACCTGCCAATTTAGAAGCACAGCAAAAAATTTTGGAATGACAGAAATTTGATTGGTCGATTATCGGATATAGATGTAGGATTAGGAGCTTTATTCAGTGGCTTAATGATGATTTTGTTCCAATCAGCTGGATAAACGCTATGCGAAATACAATAATTACAAATGGAAATGATGAAACATGATTGAAATTATTGAAATGGTTAGGCGGAGGAATTTAAGTGGAATGCCATAGTCGCCAGTAGCATTACTTTTGACTTACTTATAAGCATAATCAAATTCATCGAAAGAAATTTTGTGAAAGAAAAAGGTGGATGGGATGTTAGTAGGAAGGGATAGGTTATTAAGATCAGCTCCTTGGAAAGAAAGAATTGAGACAAAAAATGGATTAAAATCATTAAAGTTGTAGTTATTTAAAATTTCCGACTCATTACTGTAATCCTTGCTAGATTTGCAACAGCTTAGAGATTCAATAACATTCCACTTTGAACGCATTCACGCACTCAACCGTTGACTTCTTTTTACTAGAATCAATCCAAGACTTGACTTTATTGGCTTTTCCCTTATAGATGCCAAATAACTGTTCATGAAAAACTGCGTCACTACGATTGTTTCCTTTACAATCATCGTACGCAGCTTTTCTTTCATCCATAGCCTGTTTAATATCATTATCAAACGAACGCAATGCGATTTGAATGGTGCAAAGCGATTATGTAGAATATTCTCGTTTAGCGTTGAAACCATATTGTCAACATTCTGACACTGATTAAAAATACAATTCAATGATCGAAAATACCGAGCAAGCTCATTGAAGTCAATTTCATCAAATTTTCTACTACTAATGACAATATTTCTATCAATTTTTTCAGTTTTGATATTGTATGAACACAATAACAAATCATGAAATGAATCGGCATCCATTCGGGGGAAACTAATGATACCAGTCAATAGAGAACTTTTTGGGGGTTTTCAAGGGCAAAAGCTAATGATGCAAATCGATAGAGCGTAAAAAGTTACCATGAGAATGTCATAATATCTAAGGCAAATTGACCACGAGAGATCTGTAATTTTCCATCGATGAAAAATAACCCCCCTATCGTGCATGTATGGTCAATTCTTCAATTTTTTAAAACATTTAGAGCAATTTTAATACCAGATTTGAATTCAGAGACCCAATTTATGCTAGTAATGAGTACTGATATCCTAACAATCATAACATTCTTTAACAATTTGTCATTATGAAAAAACTAAAAATACGCGAAAAGTACCTAATTTCACACAAATTTTGCAAGCAAGCTAGATCACAAGAAGACGATCTGAAAAAAGCTATGAGCTAATTTGAACTATGAGGTATATTTAAGATGTGAAGAGAAATTTGTGAGCCATTATAACATTTTATGCTACCCTTATCTATATATGAACATCTTGGAGGAAAAACGTTATGTAGAAAAGTTGTGCGGAAAAATGTTGTTATTCAGTGTATTTAGTATACAATAAACAACAACAAATACATTGAATAACAACATTTTTCCGCGCAACTTTTCTACATAACGTTTTTCCTCTAAGCTGTTCATATATACTATATATTTCAAAAAGGGTACTATCTCACTAGCCTCTTACCCAGTTATCGTGACCATTCAAGATAAATAGACACACGCCAATACTAATGTCCCAAATCTGAAATTAAAAATTATAAATATAATCATAATTAAAATTATTTTTATTTATTCTTTTGCTTGAAACCAATTTTATCAATGCTTATATACCCTTATGCTCTTATCACGGGATCCAGATGCCAAGAATGGGCCGTGATGCGAGCCAGTTTTATTGTCAGTTCCGACTGCCTCATTTATAGTTTGTGATGCATTTTCACCAGCCCATGCAATACATTCAACTGTGTGGTCATGGTCTCGTAATTCAACCTAAGCAAAATTGCTTTTAAAATACTTATTTTAATAATTAATAGTAACATATATTTACTTTACACTCCTTTGTATTAATGTTCCATACGCGAATAGAATGATCATTCGAACAAGATGCGAATATTGCTCCTTCTGGATGAACGCGAACCATTCGAACCCATTCGCGGTGTCCAACATATGATCTCACACAATATCTATTTTACAAATTGAATATCGATGAATAAAATAAAATTGAGTAAATGTTTCAAATGCGATTCCAAAGATAGCACAGCTGAGAATGGTTTTGTATTCAAACTCATACTGTAGCACGATTTAATAAAATATTGTGTCACCATTTTTTTTAATATCCACTCAATAACAACGGAAAATTCGAAATATTTTTAGTGGATCAATCAAATATCAGAGATTTATTGTCAAAAAAATGGAACTTATTAAATACATTTTTTTGAATAGTCTGTCCAAAACTTAGAAATACAACTAATTTTTTCGATTTTAAATAATGGAATTTATCATAAAAAAACAACCCAAGTTCACACCACCCAATCAAGACAAAAGAAAGAGAAGAGTAAAGCATCAACTCAAATGGAAATGAGTTACATTTAATGAATCTAGGGGAAAAATGAGATGTTATCATCCATTTACAACTAACTAAATGTTAAAAATTGGCTTTTATAAAATATAATAACCATTTTATTACCAAATTAACAACGTTAAGTATTGATTGTAACATTCCATTTTTCGTCCTGAATCGATGTAAATCTTTAAATTGTCAATCATTTGATATGAGTGAATTTAAGTATCCAATGAAAATCTATTATTTTTCAATTGAAATTGTAGGTATTGTTTGTTCCATATCTACTACACATTTTGAGTTTAAAACTGCGGGATTATGACATTGGTTAAACTACGTAAAATATCAGCTCCTCGTGAGATAACAAAGCCCCGAAAAAAATAAAAATACAAAACGTTATATATCTGAGTATCAATTTTATGTGGCTCGGATGGTAAAATGTTCCCTAAAATTAATGAAGCAAATGCAAATGAAGAGTGGAACTTAAAAGGTTCACGTCCGGCATATTGTTGCCTGCTTTCAATAAAATGTCCTACGCTTTAACATGAAAATATAGTTCTTCCAAGTTTCTAACACAGCACTGGCGTGCTTCATATTGATTTCGTGTTGCCGTTGTGCAAAAATGTTACATTTATTAACATACATTCTGGTACTGGGTTCTGACGGGTCTATTACCCCTCCCTGACGATCGAATAGCAAAATTATCCCCTTGAAAGTTTAAGAAAAATATTCTATAATTTCTAGAGATTTTATACAAAACTCCGATTTCCTATGTGTCTTTTTTACAAGGATTTACTTACGCTGGAAACGTCAATTTGAAATAAATCCATCAGATGGATTTATCCGATGAATTCGATGTTAAGTTGGTTGCATTGAATTTTTTCCATTTACAATGTGGCATAATTTTTTCATTACGGCCAACGTCAAATTTGATGCCACATTGAAAGAACTCACAATTTTTGACTTTTGAAAAATTAGACCACATTGTAAATAGATGCAAAAAATTTAATGCAACTAACGTAGCGCTAAATTCATCGGATAAATCCATCTGATAGATTTATTTCAAGCTGACGTTTCCAGCGTAAGTAAAGCCTTCATAGTTTAGAGGGGAGAATTAAAAATCAAATTTTCTACGCGTCTTTTGTAATTCTAGGAAAACTTTTCTTAATTTTGAAGTTAAATTAGAATAATCTACATTTCTACGATTTCTGAAGCTATAGCTAGGTGAGTTTCACTCAGAGAACATTCCATATTAAAAATTTGTGAAGAGTGGTTTCTAATATTCAAAATTTATCCACAGATATTCTTTATGTGAATGAAGATTATTCCTCACAGACATGTGCAAATTGCTTTAGAAAATTTCCAAAGGAGACGAAAAGACATCGATTCAAAGTTTGCAAACAGTGCACATGTGATGCTGACGCATTGACACATCTACCCTCACTAATTGTGACCAAAAAGAGTAGGCGGCGCAAGAAAAAGGATAGAATTGTGAAAAAGTTGATTGCGAATGGCGTCATGGATCCAGCAAACCAACCAATTGAATTTCAACCAGGGCGATTAAACTCACAGAAAATGTATTATTTCAAAAATTGGGATTTAAGCCTGACGGAAGAATTTCAAGACAAATTAATTGCATATTATCACCAAAATCCACGACCACATACCATCGTCTGGCATCGAGATATTGTCGCAGCCAAGTGTATAATGTACAAAGGTAAGGCATTTCACTATTTCACATTACAAATGTTGTGTTATCATTCTAATTCGATTTTTATTGATGCAGGTTTTTGTTCCTTATACGGTGTACAATTGCACAATTCGTTTGTCAGACCACAAACAAGACGAAGACCAGCAATTCGTGTACGTGTACGCATACGAGCCAATGAAAACGTTGCTGCGAATCAGGCCAATGCTCAGTGATTATAGTATCAATTCGAAGAAAATTAAAAAAAACCTGTTAACAATTAGTTATTATCAAAGCTTGATTTTGTGGCTTTGAACATAGTTCAATTGTTGAACTGTGTGTACAGTGCCGTGTATGGCAGCAATGCTATACATAGGCTTGTAGGTAATTTTTATCTTTACATTTAACATTGATAGTGATTCATTATCACAAATTGATTTAATGCACCCAGAGGAATTTGACAGTCAATATTCCAACATTTGATTTCAAATGTAATATTTCCAGCGAATTACCGATCCGCTTGAGCGCGCAATTGGAATGTTACACTTACAACAAAATGCGCAACTGCGTTGGTATTAGTGCAAACAAATCTGTGATGATAGAATTCCAACCATGGTTGTAAATATTACAACGTTCGTTGGAAATATGACATTTGAAATCAAATGTTGGAATATTGACTGTCAAATTCCTCTGGGTGTGCGGGTGAAGTGCATAGTGAGATAATAGGAATGAGTGGATCCCACGGTCAATTCTATATTTTTTTCAATCAATTGCAATTAGCAAAATTTGTCATATATATTAATTACATGTAATGCATTGATGCTAATTTTTTTCAATTTTCTTTTCACTTTCATTTCATATGATTGGATTACACATAAATTTTACTCCTTTGTGACGGTGGAAATGGATACATCTATGGTTATAATTTAACCCCGAAATCAACCGTGTATATACAAATGTAATACGTTATTTAAAATAGTTTCTGATTAACAAAGAAAATATGATTTACGAAGAAATGAAATAGTTTCTGATTTACAAAGCAAGAGTAGTTGTAATATTGTTTTAACTCTTTTACCCAGTTGCAACTTCCCACATTTTAATAGTTTTATCGCGTGATGCAGATAATACAAAATCACCGGCCGGTACAAATGACACTGACGAAACATTGTGATCATGCCCAAGCATGGTTTTAAAGCACTCGAATGTTTGTGTAAAGTCCCACAACTTTATTGACATGTCAGCACTACAAGATGCTATAAAAAAATAAAAAATAAAAAATTAAACACCTATCCTGAAATTTATTATGTTTTCAATTCTTACCTAGTACCTTTCCTTGTAAGTCAAAAGCAATATCTTGAACAGAGTCTGTGTGCCCTTTGAGTGTTCGTTCATATTCACCAGTTTCGAAATCCCACACCTTAATTGTTGCATCTTCCGAAGAAGTGATTAACAAGCTAAAAACTGGATGAAATATGACCTATAACAAAAAATAAATAAATATAAATATAAAATAAAATTATTAACTATAGATTCATTAGTATTGAAAACCTCTAAATATTCATAGGAAAGGGAAATTATAATTAAATTTTTCATAAAATAGCAAAAAAAAAACTCATTGACCAAATTTTTTTATGAATACGAAAAGTATATCTATTGAGTAAATCGAGAGGAGAGTACGTAAAAAAATTCAAAACAATTTTGAAAGAGGAGAGTATGGAAAATATCAATTCGACTATACTAAAGAGGAGAGCATGTTCACTTAAATACTAAATACAATGCAAAATCGTAAAATCCGTACTCTCTTTTAACCATTTTTAGTGTTACAATTACTTACTCTCCTTTTTTGCTATAAAGTCGAATGAACATACTCTCCTCTCGATCTACTCAATAGATATGTAAATAGATATGAAAATATCTCCACCAAAGTATTTGTAGGATAATTTATAACAAGAACAATGAGGAAGGAAATACAACTTATTATATACAATTCTTCACATAATGGAATAGTCCATATGGATAAATCACATTATATTTTATACAAACCCTAGTTATAGTAGCTCTATGCCCATTTAAAGTAAATTTCTCTGGTGGTCGTGGTATCCATTCGCCTGGACTACGCTTTGCTTTAATCGGACCACCCTCCGATGCTTCTTTTTGAACTTCAGACAATTTCGCTTCGAGCTCCATAACTTTTTTTTGTAGACGGATAACAGATGTCCATTTCTTTTCTAATAAACCACTGTATTTTATTTCAACCGATTCTGTGGCTTCTAAATCAGCCTCCTTCCGAAAAGATTCTAGTGCGTCAACATAATTATTAGCACCCAGATAATCAGCAATCGCTTTATTTCTACAGAAATATTCGTAATTAGTTATTTATTACTATAAATAAAATGAGCATTAAGTGAGTTCAAGCTTACAATTCTTCGCGTTGCCGTTGTGACAATACCATTTTCATGTTTTTTGCACAAACTTTGTAAGAGATTATTATTATTGCCACCTTTTTTTATAATGCTTTGAGAGCTATTCAAGTTTTTATTTTCAGCACTTCTATGAATCGCAAGATTACAAATAAATGGAAATTCCATTACGTAATTTAGAAATAAATGCATAAATAAATAAATGATCACTTAATTTTTCGTTATTTATGAAAAGTTATTATAACACATCAAAAATTATTATATTTTATTATATTACATTATTATTAATTACCTGTTTCGTTTGTAAGTCTCCTGTTATTTTTCTTTTTCTTCTTCTTCTTTTTTACACTGATTTCGTAATGGCCGATCGATTCAACAGCCGTATATTTACGAATGTTCGAAACGCCATCTACGCTTATGAAAAATGGAGAATTTCATTGACGTTTTTGTGATTCGAAATTTAATTTGATATATTTATATTTGGTTAAAAAAAATTATCGGTAAAATTTCACAAAGAGAAAAAAATAAAAGAAATTTTGTTTTTAAATGAAGATTATAATTTTAATTTGTAGAGCATCATTCATGTATACATTTGTATATATAATTTTTTTGGAAATAATTTATTATAAATAAATGACCATACAAAGTGATTCCAATTATAATTGTTGTAATTTTGAAACTTATGTCAAGCGCCAATTTCAAAAACTATATGATGGTTATTTGCTCAAAAGATTTTCATTATCGTTATTATGTGGCTTATGTAATAGATATAAGATTCCGATAGTAGACAAAGCACTAACAAGGAATATAACATCAAACCAGCGATGATAGAAGTTAAAATGTAGTCCACCTAAAACTTCAGTAATAATAATTCGATATTCAGCTGGCATATTCATCCTCATCAGAAGAACAGATGCTGCGCAATACATGCCCATTATTTGGGCTAATACCAAAACAATGATATTCGATGATTTACTCGACGAAATTTTGTAAAAGAACTAAAGAATCAAATCAAATCATATAAATGTGAATCAATTTTAATACGGCTTTTAATTTTTCAAAATTACCTTAGTAAGTGTAAGCAAAAGACCACGTATTGATGTAACAACTATACAGCCTACTAGAAAAAAGGACACATGTTGACTCCAAAATGCTATATCCATTTCTAAACCACACCAATGTACAGCAATTTCTATACCCTTTGTCACGGGATCCTTTTTACCTGATATAGAACGAATCGAAACATAATTAAATAATTTGTAAAAAAAATTCCAAAAAGTTTGGATTATTGGACATTTTCCATTAAAATTGATGTTTTTTGAGGCTCTATAAACTATTATTTTCATTTACAGGAATTTATGACTTTTGTCATGTTGTTTCAATCTTTATTAGGCAACAAAATTCACTTTTCTCCGAAATGACAAGCCTCGGAATATTCCAACTGTATCGAAAGTAGTGAATCGACGAATTTCTATGAATTTATGTAAATGAAAACTACAGTTTTTAAAATCCCAAAAGATTCAATTTGTATGAAAATCATACAGATAAGAACAAACTTTTTCGGTAGTGTATATTCAAAAACGGTTTTCTTGGGACTTTACCAACACGATCGAATATTATGTTTATTGTACATATGAAGATTTTCCACAGACAATATAGACTAAAAAAATGGCCAAGTACATTGAAATATTTCCCCTGTAGTGTGCGAGCCCATCTTTGTCGTTGTTGCATATTCCTCAATGCATGGACCTCCAAGAATAACTGTCGAGATAGTTCCTCTAAGGCGCTAATCTCCAAACGGAGCTGCCCGATATCTGTATAAAGTGAAATTATAAGTCGACCACATAGTTGAAATACCCTAAAAAATAGTTCATGATTGGTTACTTTCTGTCCCTGTAGATAATTGTGTAACACTGCTTAGCATTCCCCAGATTCCTTGCTTCATCGGATGACTTTTGTTCTGCTTACGATCGATAGCAATGCGTTTTTTCTTCGCTAAAATCATATCCATTGTAAGTAACAAGCGTCGTTCAAGGGTTACAATGTCTGTTTGAGAGACAGGCCGTATAAAATAGGTCATACTCGTATACGGATAATTTACAGCACCGAAACCCGACAAAATTGCCATAACTGTAACGCCAATAACTCCAATTCGAGACACAGCCTTGAATGAATACAAATGTGATATAATTGTTGCTTAAATGTAAGTCAGCTGAAAATGAAATCGGTTTGAACATATCTAACAATTTTTCCAATGAAACGCACTCACGTACCTAGTCAAAACTTACGGCTAATAAACATCTATATTATAATACAAGTAATTAGATACCTGTTCTATTGTAAAAACTCCATATGAAACACTTAACAATGGAAATGGATCACCAATTCGCCAAAATCCGTACAAAAAAACAGCCCACACACTTAAAGTTAAGGGAATAATCCATTTTGATGGCACTGCTGAATAAAAATAATTATAAGCAATGCATTTATTACAGAGGATCATATAAAAATACAATAAAAAGCAACAATTAATTAATTTAAAATTGACAGAAAAAAATATACTGGAATAAAAATGTATGTTTATAAATATCATACCGAAACATATGTTACTAATGCTGGAGTAAGCTATATAAAATGGAATCAAAGCAATTACCATAAACAGTAATAGCGTTAATTCTAAACGCCAATGAAAATATCGAGAACTTGAATCTAATAAACCAACAATTTCAAAAATTATCAATTCAAACATTGTAAGTGATAATGCAAATGTTGATGAAAATATTAATTGAACGGATATATGACGAACTTCATAGTCTCGGAATAATTGTTTGACGAAAAATATCCAACCACCGGCAAAAAAACAAATCTATAAAAAAAATATGTATATATTAGATTAATTTTTTATTTAAAATATATAAACTTCGATAGACTCAATTGGATAAAAAGTAAACTTATAAAGCAAACATAAGAAACAATTATGGTCTTACCTGAGAAACTAAAATAATAATAGAATCTTCCAAAAATCCCATTTTGAAAGCTTATATTATTTAATTAAATAATTTTAGTATTTTTTCACTTCATAACACATTTCATGAATCGTTTTATTTAAGCTATTTCACTTAGCGATTGTCTTGTCACGAATACAATATAACACAATTTTATACTATTTCACCGATTTTTTTAAAATTATTTTTGAATATGACCAGTGAATATTTGTATCAAAAAGTAATTAGTTTATATATTTAGGATGTTTTTAATATGTGTTGTTTAATTTGTTATTATAGATCAACTTTTGACAATTCGTACTAGCGTACTAGATCGAATGACACGTACACTGTAAACAAGTGCTTTAAATAGAATACTCCGTTTAGCGGTTTCTCTTCAGACGTACACTGTAATTTTCAGTGGATTAAGTATTTATCATTTCGTATAAAATATCCCAGAAGAAACACAAACATTTAAAAATATTTTCGAAATTTCGTCCTCTTATTATTCAATCGAATTAGTTTTTTTTTTTGTTTTATATAAATTCAAATTATCAATTCTTCCGAATACTTGGTTTTTTATTTACAAAAAACAAAAATAATAATAATATACATATTTAATAAAAATATAAATTTTCTGCTGATTTCGCTGATGAAATTGTTTTCGAAAAATAATTATAAATAAAAAAAAGTACTCGAAAAATAAAGTTAACAAATTGTTATATTGTAATTTGTTTCTTATTTGTGTAAAACTCTGAAATGAGTAGACAATGTATTTTCAATAAATTATTGTTATTAAAATTATAATTATTTTCGTATTTTTATAAATGAGAAACAAAATAGTCGAAAGAATTGATGTCACATCTATAATTCAAATATAAATGTTTAATATTCAATTCTTTATGTTTTTATTAAGTGTATTTATTTATGTCTTTATTAGGTGAATACCTTTTTCACCGAACATAACAGAAATTAGTATTATTAGTAGTTTGAAATAAGCGAAACATTGAAAATGAGTGTTATTCTACTAATTGTGTTGTTTTTTGTACTAATTTTAAGAGGAAACTATTTTAACCATGAAGTCCATAATGTTTTTTTGATAACTTTTGGTTTTCGGTTCCATTTTTTGATTAAGCCAAGACTCAGGAATTTTTGGGGTTTTGTTAATATTTTTGCTACAAATGGGTACTGTTGAAATTACTTTTTTGGGCTGAAGAAACCGGATAAATCTTTCGAGTTCACTGTAGTTAGAATGTTCAGAATACTGAATTGGAAGTATGTTGATTTTATTTGAGAAATTTGGTTTTGAATTTTGCTTCTCCCATCCACTGGGGCGTATAGCCAGTACCTTACTGAACGTGTCATTAAATTGACGGAGATAATCTGCAATAAACTGAAATGATATAAGATTGCAAATTTATTGATATAAATTCATTCTTAAGGGGTAGACTCAATTTTGAATATAATGTTAATTCATGTTCTATCACGAATCAATCATAAACGTGAATTTATATACACACACATTAAATATACTGACAGAATGCAAACTTCAATTTGGAAATATTGAATTGCCAACCTAAAATGTATGGACAGTTGGAAAAGTGGCAGAAAAAAAAACATTTCGAACGTTGGCATCGTGCCAACCTTTCATACATTTAGGTTGGCAATTAAATATTTCCAACTTGACGTTGGCATTCTGTCAGTATATTTAAAGTGTGTTTATCTGACAATTAAATGTATGCTGATTGCGCCCAACCCCTATTTAATGTATTTCACTATAAAAATTGTGTTAGTAGCTTACTTTATAAGATATATTCCCTAAAGGAAGGACATGTATTGACGCATCTTTAGCATATCTAGTCAATACATCGAAAATTTCATCATTTTGAATGCATTGCATTACTTTCTGACGTTCATTGTCAATCCATACTTTATATTTAAACTCCTGTGCAATTCGGAGCCACACTTTCTCTTTGCCAACTTTATACGACCCACAGATGATAAGATGCTTTCCTGCACTGCTTGAACTACAATTAACAAATTCGTGACAGTAATTAATTACTTGATCTATACTGTCAGATTGGGTTGGAAATTCATATTTTGAAGACAAATATGTCGTATCTAAATAAATTGTGTCAATTTCATTGTTCCAAAATTCTGGATATTCCTCCATATCGGGTGATGCTCGAAAGTCTCCAGTATGTAGAATGCATTTGCCAGTCTTCGCTTTAAAAAGGTACATTACAGACCCTGGACAACTATATCAAATATCATTAAAAATTAAAGATTATTAATAAAGAAAATATCATCTTACTGATTAGCATCGAGTGCAGTTACTTCAATTTCATCAACAATTATTGGGGTATTAATATCCAGAAATTGAATGAATTGTTGTTCAACTTTTATTAATTCATTCACCAAGCGACCTAAGTAAAAATATAAAATTTAAGTGACTGAATTTGTGTATTATATAATATATCATGATAGCTAGCTGACTAGACCCTAGAAAATGCACCTGATATTCTGGAGACATAAAGTTTATGGTTGAAACTTTTCTTCAAACCAATATAATGATCAGCATGGAAATGTGTGAGAAAATAGTGCTCAACACCATCAATATCACCATACCGGAATGCATCTACAGCAAATTTTGTACCCTCAATTATTTTGTAGTTCGGACATTCAACTTTTCGCTTCCTTTCTGGCGATGTTTTATTCGTACTTTCTATACTACTGTTATTCTTCTTTAGTTTATTGGTGTTATTCTTCATTGTTTTAAGATCACTTGACATTGTTAGCTTTTTGCGTAAATTGTAATTGATAGCCGTAGGTTCAATTATCGAGCTATAAGTTTGCTCGATGCTATCTAGAATTGTGCAATCAGTACTCTTATCTATCAGAATTTCAACTTTAATTGGACTTGGATCTATTTGCATCTGATTTGATAAATATGATTGTTCATGAGTTGTAAAATAATTTTCCCCTGTAGTCTCATATTTAATTATATCAGATAATTTAAATTGGTCACTTTTTACTTTACGTTTACGGGATGTTTCAACATTTTGATCGATAGACAAACGCCTCAATACAATTTTAACTTGTTTTAAATTGTTTGAAATTCTTTGAACATCAGGAACTTCTTGATTCTTCATGTTTATTTCTTTGTTTGTTTGTACGGCATCTGTAATAAGTTGTTTTGAGTGACTTGGACACATCTCATCAATTTTAGCTAAAACATTCATATAATTTTTAAATTATCAACATTCTCGTGAAGTGTTTATTAGAAATAAAAAAATACTTACAATCTTTTTTTGTTGCTTGAAAATATTCATTGATTTTATGGTATTTGTATTGTAAAGGGAGCTTCGGCTTACGACCTTTCTTAATTGATGATAAATTTCTAGATTTTAGTGTTCGTTCAATACCTTTTTTTGTTTGTTTCTTAGGAATTGCTTTCAACTCTTCTTCAGAAGATAATGAAATCGTCTCGATATTTATCTTTTTCTTATCCATACTGTTATCATTTGATAGAATTTGAATTTCTGCTCCTTTATCGTTTACAATAAAAATATATGAAATATAAAAAATATAATATAAAAAAAAGTAAACAAACTTCACGCATAAATTTAATTTTTATTAAATTTGCCAGTTTTTTTTTTCATTTCCACATTTAAAAAATTAACTGGAATGCTACAATATTTCAAGATGCATGAGGCTTGTAAATAGGCATCAATAAATTGACGTATAAACAGTAAAAAAACATAAAATCATTGAAATAACATTTACGTTGACATTTTATAAATTGAAATGTCATAAACTATGCATACGCTGCATAGCGACATCTACAATTCATCCCGAATTCAATTATGATGGTTTTCCTAATTTTTGTGTAAATGTTTAAGGTTAGATTGAGCTTTGAAATATCTTGAAAATATAATTTTTAATAATGAGTGCAAAAAAAATAAATCAGAAAGAATATTTGGCAAGGTATTTGAGAGATGACATTAACAATTCCACTGAAAAGGAAAAGAAGAAAAAGCCAAAAAAATGTATCAAAAATTCAACGTAAGTAAATAAAATCATCGCATTATTGTTTTTTTTTATAAATAATTATACATTAAAAATAATTATACTTGAAGAATAAACATCGTTGATGATGACATAGATGTATCGCAACTAGTGAACGCAACTGAAAACGAGTTGGATTACACATTAGGTGAGGATTTGCCACAAATTGCCGGTATTGTTGATGAAAGACCCGCAGATCTCATTGCAAAGGAAGATTACAATAAAAGTGGAAAATGGAAATCGATAGGAAATGAATTATGCGATGTGACGGAGCAGTCAAAAAAGTCAAACTTCCCAAATACTTTAGAAAAAACCGTCATTTCCAATAGGAAAACAGGTCGTTATCGACATTTACAAGAAAAAGATAGGAAGGACCGGGATAAATTAAAAAAAGAAGAAGAACGAAAAAAAGTTTACGACAAATGGAGCAAAGGGATAAAACAAATTGAAGACTATAAAGATCAAAAAGCCTCAGAAATACATGAGATGAGTAAACCGGTGGCACGCTTTGCGAATGATAAAGACCTGGAAGAATATTTGCGAAATAAATATCTTGATGGTGATCCAATGGCTTCATATATAAAAAAAAAATCAAATATATCACATTCTGGTCCATGTAAGATTTATTTTATCTTTAAAGAAAATAATTACCGTTTCATTTTGAGAGAGAGAGAGAGAGAGAGAGAGAGAGAGAGAGGTGATAGATTGATTTGCAATTCACATTTTTCTTAAAGCAAATGTTTTTTTCAAACATTGTTTAATTTAAATCGTAAATATAGTTGAGCGCATAGAAGATAAGCAACGAAAATATTCAGCTAAGAAATCAAAAAATGAAGGATTCAAATATTGAATGATTATATAAATGAAAGAATTTTAGTATTTTAGTATTTATAATATATAATTTCTACGATAGTAAAATATTTTCCATTATTTATCAATTATTTTACACTACCTTCAAATTACTAAAAATCAATTTAACATTTTTGAATCGCCCAATTTTGGAATCTCTCCTTGAGTATTTCTTTCAAATATGGATTATATCTCAATAAAAATTACAATTTCATTTTCAAAAATATTTTTTATAGGGTATTATCTAATCTTACTTACAGGTAAACCAGTTTATCAAGGATCTGCTCCAGAAAATCGTTTTAATATTCGACCTGGTTATCGATGGGATGGTGTTGATCGTTCAAACGGGTACGAAATAAATCAATCTGCCTCTAATTATGTTTTATTTAAATATGTTCTAATAATTATATTATTATTGGATTGCTATTATTTTGATGCGAAAATTGCTTGTCAAACTTTGAGAATATATAAAAATATCGAAATTGGAATTTGAAAGTATTGCTTAAAATTGAAATTTGCTATTAAAATCAGTTAACCTATAAAAGAAAGCTCTAGTAACAACACTGGCGGAAGAGAATCAAGTGATGTAAGTGATTCTTCACTTAATAAAACATATATTTAATTTTTGTGTGACAAAAATAATGAAATATGTGCAGAGTTTTTCAAATCGTCTATAACATACAATATTTCCGCCAAAAAGATCCTGTAGATATTCTCAAAAATGTATGCTAGTATGATACAGTGTTCGGTAAAGATACTTATCTGAGTTTTTAGATTACATTACATTACATTAATCATAGTTTATAGACCAAATGGTATACCGAATTTTTCAGTGTGTTTAGTCTTTAATCAGCCAGTGAACATTGTATTCGAAAGCGTATGTGAGAGGCTTGCAGGGCACAACTGCACCACAATCGAACGTTCGGCCCATAATTGGCTACACCTTTTTGCGTATTGAGGTATGAACGACAATCCAAGCGCTAAGGCGATTAATTAAAGTGATGTGCGTTAATCAATTGCTTCGTTATGCACAACACTGGACCAACAATTTTTAAAGTGCTTATCCGAGACACTCCGTGTGGTTCAAATATCAACTATCTATTCAATTCTTCTATCAATGAGTGCGTTCAATGAATAGAAAAGATTTTGAATACCAGTAGAATCGAACCCACGTCCCCATGCTTGCAAGCCTGGCGCGCTAACCAATAGTCTACAGCTGGGTTCTGAGTTTTTAGATAAGATAAGATATTTCAAAATTAAAAAAAGTATCTAGATAAGATAAAATCTGAAAAAAACTAAGATATTTTGCAGATACTACAAAACATATGAAATTCATTTTCTATGCAAAACAATCTACTATGATATACATTTGTTATATCTCCTTTTATTTCCAATTACTATATTATATTGTTGATTTGATTTTCTTTTCTATCTTCTTATCTTCTAGGTACGAAAAGAAATGGTTCAATGTCTTGAACAACAAAAAAGCTCTTGATGAGGAAGCTTACAAATATAGTGTTGAAGATATGTGAAATTTTAATAATTTTATAATTAGAATTTGGAAATAAAGAATAACATCAACAACAACAACAACAATCATTTATATACCATTAATGCCCTGCAGCGTCTAGTCTGTCTTGTAATGGTGGCCCTCTAACAATTCTTTTCCACCTTACCCTATCGAGAGCCAGGTCTTGAGTTTCCCAATTCCAATCATACCCTCTTTCATTCAGATCATTCTTAACCGAATCTAAATATCGTCTCCGTGGTCTGCCTCTCCCTCTCGCATTCACTTCAGCATTCAAAATTAACTTTGGTAAACGATAGTCATTCATACGCTGTACATGACCAAACCATCTCAATCTTGACATTCTAGCTATCTCATCAACCGAATCCACATTCAAATCTTTCCGTATTCTCTCATTCCTAATTCTATTTTCCCATTGATCCCTACGCGACACACCAGCTTAGCTGACTTGATCAGTTTGTCCATATAAATTATAAATAAAAGCGGTGATATTGTACAGCCCTGTCGAAGACCATTTCGCACTTCAAACCATTCACTCAATTCCCCATCCACTCTCACAGCCGCTTCACAATATCTGTACAAACTCTTAATTGCACTCAGCAGGGAACCATTCACACCATATTCACCCAACACCGACCAGAGCTTATCTCTAGGTATGCAGTCATACGCTTTTTGCAAATCAACAAAACATACATACATATCCTTGTTTCTCTCATGGAACTTCTCTATTAGTTGTCTCATGCAAAAAATTTGATCTTGACATCCGCGCATCGGTCTGAAGCCCGATTGGTTTTCATCCAAGAGCAATTCGACAATAGCTCTGGTACGTTTTTCTAAAATTGCACTATATACTTTTCCGACAACGCTCAATAGAGAAATTCCACGGTAGTTGTTACAATCCTTATTACTTCCTTTCTTATGGAGAGGAGAGATAACAGCACCACCCCATTCTTTCGGCACAACTGATGAATCCCACGCTAGATTGAACAACCGATGCAACCATCGAATCCCTACTGAACCACTGCAAATTAAATATTCGTTCCTAATCTCATCCACTCCTGCTGCTTTGCCCCAACTTAGTTTTCTAACCGCCTACTCTATCTCTCCTATGCTTATTGATTCTTCTTCGACAACATTCACACTTGCATTCGCGCTAACACTCAAATCTGTTCTATTATCAACATTCAGAAGTTCCTCAAAATATTCTCTCCAACGTTTCAACACATTCCTTCTACCAATCACTAACTCCCCTGCCTTATCTAATACAGCACCTGGCGCTTGTTTCTTACCACCGTTACGGATATTCTTAACCTTCGACCAGAAAACTTTATTCCTCTGCTGTCCTGCTTCTTCTAAATCATTGCCGAATTTCACCCATTCACCCTCCTTAGCTGCTCTCACCAACCCTTTCACTACCCTTTTTTGTTCCCTATACGACTCTAAGTCCTCTTCCTTTCTACTTTGCATCCAACGCATACATCTCACTCTTTTCTCTTTCTTTTTTTACCATTCTTACCCACATAAATTCCACAACATCCCTTTACCGCACTCAACATTGCATTCTTAAAATAATCCCATTCACTGTTGATATCCGACATCTCATTCAATTCAACTTGCGCAAATTTTTCCTCTAATCTAGCTACATATGCATTCACTACACTTTCATTCTTCAATTCATTAACTTTCACTCTATTAGTGGGTTTCCGATTTTTACTCGCTACCCCTTTTGGAATACGTAGTTTGCTTGCAACTAAGTAATGATCGGAATCCAAACCAAAACTTCTATACACACGCGTATCTATTACAATTTTACGTAAACATTCATCCACAATAACATAGTCGAGAAGAGATTTCTGATTCTGAGCAGGATTCTCCCAAGAATACATGTGAATATTCTTGTGCTTGAAGAAAGAATTTCTTATAATTAGGCCTGAACTCTGGCAGAAATCCAACAATCTCTTTCCGTTACCGTTCGCTTCCATATTTTCTCCGAAATGACCCAAAATATTCGCAAAATTCTGATTATCTCTACCTACTCGAGCATTGAAATCCCCTAGCAAAATCACGTTTTCATTTCCCTAAGTCACCATAAAAATCATTCATCTTTTCTGTATTCTTACCTTCACACGGGGAATACACACTCACAAAACGATACACTGCACCGCCTAACTTGATTGAAATCCACATTATTGTCTCATTTAAAAATAAATACAGTTCAATCAACCATGTACACATCTACTTCAACTCAATCATCTCAATTATCATCAAACACTCAATTTGTTCCTGACAATGAAGCAAGTGCTTCGCAATCGATACAATCAAATGTCTCAACTGATATGGTTACTGAAACAATTGACAATCGACAAACAAATGTCAGCTCTCATTCCATGGACGTTGAATTAATTAATGACTCAACAAATGACAGAGAGATTAAGTCTCAACAAAACACCTCACGTAAAACTCGCAAAATCAAACGTCGTTTCGCTGATCTTTCCCCAATCAAGGCCCCAAAATTAGCGAAAATCAATTCAAAGAAAATGAATTCCTCAAATCCATCTGCATCACCAAATTCGGATTTTTCATTGCAATCAAATTGGAATGTAGAGAAAATTGAAACAAACAATTTTCATATCGGCGACTATGTAGCAGAACATAGTAATCACACTGCACCAAAATCGTCACTGGATGATATTAGGAAAGTATATGTTTCACCTTTTCTTCCTAACTTCAATTGTGATGATATAATGAAACATTTACGATCTCAAAAACCTCTTTGCAGTTTCGTTGACAAAATAACTTGTGTCCGGCTAGTCAAGAAATTTGCAAAAACAGACAAACTCTCATTTGTATCATTCAGGCTCGATGTTCCAAAACGCCATTTCAGTCTTGTTATGCATAAATCAATATGGGCATCAAATCTGACGGTTAAGGAATTTATTGACAAATCAAATGATAATTCTTTAAAAAAACTGCTGATTCGACCTGAAAATAAAAAACCAAACAAAACTCGACAAATCCAATCAAAAAACCAGCCATCAAAAAAAACAAAACTTCGTCAGAAATGGATATCCAAACCAAATCAAATCGATTCGGTTTCAATTGCTCAACAAATGATTCGAGCTCCAAACAATTTTGCACACAATCAATGGTCAATTCCACGTCAAACATACATGCCAATATCTCAACGACAATTTCAATCACCAATCCATTGGAATCAACTTGGCATGCAGACACCAGTTGTGCTAATGTAAATTTGCCGAACACTGCCGATCGATTTCCACTAAATTACACCGGACAAACTCTCACTGTCATTACTTTATATTATCAAAATGTCCGGGGCATATGCAGCAATTATAAGAGATTTCATTGCAACTCGAGCTCGAATGATCATGATATAATTGCTCTTTCTGAAACTTGGCTCAAAAACTCTCATTTTGATAATGAATATTTTGACACAACGTATACGGTGTATAGAAACGATCGTAAAATAAAACGTGGCGGAGGTGTGCTCATAGCAGTTAACAATGACAAATTCGAAAGTGAGCGTTTATTCATCTTTGATGCTGATGATATTGAATATGTTTGCGTGAGAATTTCGGTTGGTACTCATCACATTTATATCTATAATTTATATATTCCACCAAACGCAACACAAACGACGTATGACACTCATTTGTCATCAATTAACTCAATTACGACAAATCCGGAAGATATCATTATTATTACGGGCGATTTTAATATTCCGGAAGCTACATGGACAACAGATGATGAGAATGAAAATATTCTTTTACCATCAAGCGTAAAACCGATTTTCGCCTCCGATTTTATCAATGATTTATTGTGTCTTGGACTTTTTCAAATCAACTCAATTCGTAATAACCAAGGCAAACTACTTGACCTATTTTTTACAAATGATTTCTCCAATTCCGAATTAATTAGAGCATCTCCACTGACGAAAATTGATCCATATCACCCACCACTTCTATGCACTTTTGAATGGCATATGCAACCATCACAAGCTTCAAAACCAATTCGTCGATTGAACTTTAAGAAAGGAGACTACGATGGGTTAAATGAATTTTTACTTCGGTCGAATTTAGTGCACCTTTTTCAAAATTCGTCACTTGATAACAAAATTGACAATTTTCACAGGGTGTTAAATGAGGGTTGCAGACGTTTTATACCAGTCTCTACATTTAAACATCATGATAAATGTCCATGGAAAAATCGTCAATTGCAAACTCTAAAAAATAAAAAAAACAAGGAATGGAAAAGATTCAAGCTATCGGGCATAAAAAAACCGTATGAAATTGCGCAATCGGAATTTGATAATCTCAACAATCAATTATATGGTGAATTCACATTCAAAATGCAATCAAAACTCAAAACCGATCCATCTACGTTTTGGAGCTACGTTAACACAAAAAAAAGATCTGCCAATGCTCCCAAAACACTTTCATTCCAATCAGTCTCAACATCAAATGAACCTGAACAAGCTAATTTATTTGCAAACTTTTTTAGTCGCAACTATAGTAAGTCATCACACCAAAATCAATTGATATCTGAGCCGAATCAGCAACGGCAACAATCAAATACTCCTTTCATCTTAAATATTGATTATATCTGTAATGAAATGGCTAAAATGAACACCAAAAGGGGTACTGGACCTGATGGCCTACATCCACTGTTGTTAAGGAACTGTGCTCATGTTCTAGCAGCACCTTTATCTATACTTTTCAATGAATCACTTAGAGACGGCATTTTTCCAAATATGTGGAAAAGATCCAGTGTTACGCCAATCTTCAAGAAGGGCGCAAGATCAAAGGTGGAAAATTATCGTTGTATTGCAAAACTCCAAACAATAGCCAAATTCTTCGAACATTTAGTGAACCAAAGGCTGCTTGATTTAATCAGTGACAAAATTTGTACCAATCAACATGGATTTTTTAAACACAGATCGACTGCAACGAATTTGTCTGAATTTGTTCACTATGTTACAAAAAATACGAACCAGAAAATGCAAGTTGACATCCTTTACACTGATTTCAGCAAAGCATTTGACAAAATTAATCATGAAATCTTAATGAGAAAATTGAGCAAATTTGGCTTTCCTGTAAACCTATTAGCATGGACGAAATCATATCTTGAAAATCGGACTCAATTTGTAAAATTTGGCACGAGTGAATCAATTGACTTCCCAGTGCTATCGGGAGTGCCACAGGGTAGTCATCTTGGCCCAACACTTTTTCTTCTCTTTATTAATGACATTGTCGAGCTCATGAGCGACTTGGACGTATTCGTTTTAATGTATGCAGATGACATAAAAATCATGAAAGCGGTAAAATCTACAGACGATGCCATTATACTGCAACAAGCAATCGACAGGCTGAAATATTGGTGCAATCAAAATGATCTTCACCTGAATCTCGATAAATGTGAAGTGCTTACAATTAACAAAAACAGAAATAACATACAATCTGTTTATACATACGGCTCTCATATTTTCAAGTCAGTCAATGATCACAAAGATCTAGGAGTTATTATTGACCAAAAAATGTCGTTCATAAAACATATCGACACCATCTCATCAAAAGCACTTGCTGCGCTCGGATTTGTTAAACGCTTCTGTCACGATATTACCGATGTATCTACACTTAAGGCGCTTTATTGTGCGTTAGTCCAGTCACATCTCGAATATTGCAATATCGCATGGTTACCATTTTATGGTGTGCACAAAACAAAAATTGAGCGAATTTTGAAACAATTCACTATGTTTGCACTCAAAGAATATCCTTCGGAATCAAACAACTATCGCATTTCAAACTATGAGGAGCGTCTTCTCAAACTGAACATGAATTCTCTCCATCGTAGACGTATCAATGCCTCTGTGTTATTTTTATATGACATTATCAATGACAACATCCATTGTCCATCAATCAAAGACGCAATTGAATTAAACCAGTCCAGACATGGCCTGAGAAATCGCCAAATGTTTCGAGTTAAAGATCGTCAAATGAAAATTTGTCTTGATGCTCCAATTACGCAGATGTGCAAATTTGCTAACTTAGTTTCCGATTCATTTGCATTTACTAGTCGTTCACAATTTATTTCAAAACTTCGAAATTGTGATAATAACCTATTCATGTAATATAACTTTTTTCCTGTGGCTTTTTGTTATTTTTTGTTATATTATATCTTTACACTTCTCACTATTTTACATTGTGCATAATTTCTGTGATAAACAAGCTAAATCTGTTATCTAGAACTATAAATTTATAATTGTAAATTATTATTTTGTAAAAGACAAGGCTAATGAGGCCTAGTACTCATTTTTCTTGCACAGAGTCAGCCAGTTTTTGGCGAAGTTTAATAAATAAATTTACGAATCTATGACCCACAATCGACTGCTCTAAACTGTTACTAATCAAGAATCCTACGCCCCAATTTGCTCTACCATTCTTAACCCCAGACAAATACAAACGATAACTCCCTAATGTCTCTTCTACCTGACCTTTCACACGAACGTCGCTCAAAGCTAAGATATCTAAACCGAAATTATTTGCCCTATCGACTAATTCTCGCTTCTTCAACTCAAAACCCCCTCTCAAATACATTGTTCCAATATTCAAAGCGGTCGTCAACTGAGGAGCTCCGGTCAATTCCCGGGGAGGAGCTCCGTGGCCTCCCCTCGTGCGAGGCCAAACATTACTATTTCGAGCAAAAGTAGATTTAAGGTGAGGGACGTGCTAAGCCACACTGCACTCGAGAAAAATCACCAATAATTTTGCCGAACGAAACTGGCCATGGAAATCCATCGCTACCAATAAACAAAATAAAATGGAACGAACTCACCATTAAACCATAAAATACTCCAAATAAAGTGATGAGTTTCAATTACCGCGATCAAAAATTGCATTTTAATAAAAATAATTGTATTCAAAACCGATTGATAAAGTACCGTTTGATTAATTACGTTATTGAAAATTTATTAAACTTATAAAAGAAAATATGTGAATTATACGGCAAAAATTATTGCATTAGTTATAAAATTCGAAAGTATTCAGCAAAAATTAAACTTTAAATAAATAAACATCAAAATAAAATCTAAGCGTAACACTGTGATTTTACTGAACGCGCCAAACTGAAAACACAAACACTGACAAAAACCGCGACAATGTGAAAAGAAATCAAAAAATTGACTGAGATACGAAATCAAATGCACTAAAATCTCCCAAAAATTCACATTAATTGATAAAAATTACAAAAAATAATCACAAATTGAACTAAAAATAAAACAAAACATGTGAAGCCGATGTTTATGCTTTGGCATGACACTTGTTGTTCACAAACAATATCATCACAATATTATCAACCAAAATGTTTGAATAGGTAAATACATATGGTGTTGACAGATGTAACATTACATACACTCAGTCACTGAGTAAATACAATGATAAATAAAATGTCATAATTTAATGTTAGCCTGATTGGAAATTTCATTACTAATGGTTAGTCAAAACAAAATCAAAACATAAAAATATTATAAAGTACTTGGTAAAGCTTGGTGTCATTTGACTTTTTCAATTCACTTGTCATATTTAGTGGAGACTTTAACTTTAACTTTATGATCAGCACCATACAGCGTTCCTTCGCCGGAGGTGGTTTATTTAATATTAATTTAAGTCACAACAATTCATGGGTTTACAATGTTTACAATATTTTTAAAATTTTCAATTTCCAATTTCCATTATTTCTTTTGTCAAATAATAAATATTAAATTAATTTCTTTTAAAATATGTTTCTATTCTATGTTTTACTGTGCACGTACTATAGTTAAAATCTATAACATAAAAATCACAATTAGGAATTCTTGAATTATACAATGTGTCGAATGTTGATAGCATGTAATTAATTGGTTCATATTGCAAATAATTTGTTCTAAAAACGGGTATATTAAAAAAACGAGTCACACGTGTAAAACGAGATGGGACTCTAATATTTAGTCTGTTCATAATGTGTCTGGAGGAAATTTCCCCTTTAATGATTTTCCAAATGAATAAGGCTTGGGCCATACTTCTACGTTTTTCAAGTGTGATCATTTGCAAAAGCATTAATCGATGTTCGTATTGTGGCAAAACAAAGCGATCTTGCCATTTGAGTCTTCTTAATGCAAACAAGAGGAACTGTTTCTGAATTGATTCAATTTTAATTATCATATTGCTATAATGTGGATTCCAAATTTGTACACCATATTCAATGATAGGTAAAACGAAAGTGAAAAAAAGGCGTTTCATTGTCCATGGATCCTCAAACTCTCTGCCAAATCTTTTTATCCATGCAAGTCTAGACTTAGCTTTTGAGACAGCGTAGTCGATATGGGCTTTGAAGTTCAAGTTGATGTCTAATAAAACTCCCAGATCCCTTATCACATCAACGCGTTCAATTTGATTACCATCAATTGAGTATGTGAAATCGATTTTCAATTGACGACGATGAAATGAAATCATTTTTGTTTTATCAACGTTCAGCTTCAAATGATTTAATTTAAAATATTCTGCGACATTTGACAAATCGTTTTGTAGCACAAGACAATCATTATAAGTAGTAATTGCTTTTGATAATTTGGTGTCATCCGCAAATAAATGAATGTAAGATCCATCAACAACATTGGGTAAGTCCATGACAAAAAGAATGAACAGCATTGCACCAATTGGATAACCTTGTCCAGTGCCCGAAGAAACATCAATAGGTTTTGATTTTGCATTACCTATTTTTACAATCTGTCTGCGATTTGACAAATATGATCCAATCCACTTCAAAATTTGATCATTCAATCCCATGATGTTCAATTTATGTAATAGGAGTCCAACATCAACTGAATCAAAAGCCTTTGCCACATCTAAATAAATTGCATCAAATTGGTATTGATACATACTGGACATAGCTTTTGATGTAAATTCAGCTAAATTTGTGATTGTAGACCGACCCCTAATAAATCCATGCTGATTGGAGTTAATAATTGATTCCAAGTGAAAGTTCATGTGTTGAGTGATGATCGAATCAAGTAATTTTGGAATAACGCACTGTAGAGCAACACCACGATAATTTTTAATATTACATCTATTACCATTTTTATGAACAGGTCTCACGAATGATGATTTCCAAATTGCTGGAACATCATTATTTTGTAATGATTCTCGTAATAACAGTGTGATGGGTTCAAGTAATGGTCGTAAATATTTTCTAATAAAAATGTTGGGAATATTATGCGGTCCAGCAACTAAATTTTCAGGCAATTCAGAAATTTTTTTCAAAACAATATCTTCAGTCAAATTGATTGTTGGAATATTGCTACATTTTCCCCAAATACCATGAAAAATGTTGTTGTCGGTGTTGAAGTGATTCGGTTTGGTATAAGCATTTGAAAAATGTTTGGGAACAATTCAGCGATATCGTTCCAATTAGTTGCTGTTAAATCGTTGAACTTCATTTCTGTTGGCAGATCGTTTGAATTTCGGTTTACGTTATTTATGTTTTTGAAGAATTTTTTTGGGTTGATATCTATCATTCCCTCCATATTCAGTTATAATTTTTGTAGGCCAAACGAACACATTTATTGAACTCACGACGCAATTCACAGTAACGATATTTTGATTCATCACTTTTGTCTTGTTTCATTTTAAAATGCAGCTTTTTCACTCGGTTTTTCAAGTTGATAACGTTTCTGTCATACCAAATTGAATGCGATGAGTGTTTTCTCAGTTTTAGTTTAATAAATTGTTCGATGATTGAATTAAGTTTTGAATAAAATTTATCAACTTTCTCATTGAAGGTTGAACCGAGGAAAATTTCATTCCAATTCAAATCACTCAATTTATCATTGATTACATTGTAATCGGCATTGTGAAAATCAAAATATTTCTCAATTACGGTATCGTGTGGCATTTGTTCGATGTTGAAATTCTGAATAATTATTTCAATTGCTGGATGATGGTTTTCAGCCTTCACCAAAAACGAATCACTGACATTGGTTTGAAATAAATCTGGGTCTCTTGTCCAAATCAGATCAAGCAATCTATTATTGTGATTAAAATGTCCATTTATTTGACATAGACCAAGATTAGAACATGAATCAATTACAACATTTTCCTTTCTATTTTGTGCATTAATTGGAATTGCGATATCAGGTTCATTAACATCAAAATACCACAGAACGTTTGGCAGATTAAAATCACCAGAAATCAGAAGTAAATCGTTAGGTTGTATTCTCGTTGTGAGATCACTTAAAATATTCATGTTTGCTTCATAAACTTCAACGGTTGAATCAGGCCGAATGTAAAGAATCGCCAAAAATAAATTTCTATTTTTGCATTCAATCTTGACAGCGACAAATTCAGCACCATGATTTTCACCAGTACAGACCAATTTTGAGTTAAACACTTTATTGACAGCAATTAGAACTCCACCACCAGATGATTTTTTGATATTCTGTAAACTTTCAGTGGATGAGCCTCGATCACATCTATAAACATTGAAATTCGTTGGGAAGAATTCACAAGAGTCGATCGTTTCATCAACATTTAGTTCACACAACATGTACACATTAAAATCCATTGTTAAAATATCAGATTGAAATTCTTGAAGTCTCGAACGTATGCCATTAACATTCTGGTACAGAATATTTAGATTAATTTTGTGATTGGAAGAAGTAGTTAATGGCGAAATGAATGAAACATTTTGGACGCTAGATTTAATGGTAGTGTTTTCAATGTTGTTGGCGATAGTATTGAATGTCATTATACTTGAATTGGTGAATCGGTTTGCATTTGTATCGGCGACTTCTTTGAACAAGGGGGAAATCACTCTAAAGTAATTTGTAATCGAGAAACTAATCGAGATAGTAATCGACTTGTAAAAATCTCGATTACTTTTCAAAAATTCAAAAGTAATCGGGATTTTTACAGGTCGATTACTATCTCGATTAGTTTCTCGATTACAAATTACTTTAGAGTGATTTCCCCCTTGTCTTTGAAGAATGCGACGTTCGATTGACTTGTTTGTTTAAATTTCCATCGTCATCAAGAAGTGGCATAAAATCGGATAATGTCGGTTTTTGGACTTGCATAAATTCACGCACCATCACATTTTCGGGCCAATTATTTGGCTCAATTAAATGTTCAAAATCGTCATTGTTAACTTCAATTTTGAATGAAACAAAATTTAATGATTCTATATCACAGTCTTTTTTTACTAGTTTATGAATGTTAATTCGCGATGAATCGGAAATCGGTGTATTATTCGTGATGTAACTGGAAATTTCATCACAAGTTGTGAATTTATTGAATCGTGAAACCCAAACTGCTTTATCAAACTTTGGCTTTTCAGTTTTTTCTTCTCGTCTTTTGAATTCAGGCTTCAAGTAGACTGAAAGTCCACATGGTGATGTTTTTGTACCAATTTTTGGTTTTGGAGCATCAAATTTTTTCTCATTCATAGTGGGATCTGTGCGTTTGCGTCGAATCGAAGATTGAGTTACAGTCGAATTATTTTTCAGTGTGTCAGCAAAAGTCATTTTAGGTGTTGTTATTGGGACAAAATTACGATTATTTTTTGGTGTGTCGATTATTTTACGTTGAATCATAGTTTTTGATTGAGTCGTTTGTTGTCTCAAGTGTTTCAAAGTGTGTGCCGTATTGTCTTCAATGATTTGAAGTTGTTTAGAATTTTCATCAGTTGATTTTTTCATTGACGACAAAATATCCTTGAAGCTGGCTAATTCATTGGAAATTGATTCGTTTGCGTCGTTTGATTTTTGACGAGTTTTGGAATTTGATCGAACAGTCGGTAGTTTTCATTGCAGCTTTACGTTCGATAGACGATAAAGAATCATCACAACATACGATTGCCAATTGAGCTAGGTAAACGTACATTACGGTTCCATTTTCGTTGATGATTTTCACCGTGTCATTATCATTATTACCTTCGGCGATTTCAATTCCAAAACATTTTACAAAACAAACTTTTTTGCACTTGGCAGACGCTACATATATTATCATTGAAAATTATGATGGTCCCCTTCTGGGAGCAATTAAGAGTTTGTACAGATGTAGCGAAGATGCGGTGAGAGTGGATGGAGAATTGAGTGAATGGTTTGAAGTGCGAAATGGTCTCCGACAGGGCTGTACAATTTCAACGCTTTTATTTATTATTTATATGGATAAGTTGATCAAGTCAGCTAAGTTGAGGGGTAACGTAGTTTTGGGGGGAAATATTATCTCTGCCCTTGCATATGCAGATGATCTAGTATTATTTGGCGGCTCAGAACAGGAGCTACAAAACAGCATTAGCGATTTAGAAACGGCGTGTACGAACTTCGGAATGACCATTAGTAGCTCAAAAACACAAGTTGGGGAAAAATAGAAAGCAAGTTAAATGTATGTTGAATGGAAGTGCGCTTGAGCAGGTGTCTCAATTCAAATATCTAAACTGCGTCTTCTCTGAGGATGGTAAGCTGGATAAGGAATTTGAGCAGCGTAGAGTAAATGGTAACAAGGTGATTGCACAGCTTAGATCGCATGTTTTTAATAAGCGTGAGTTAAGCAAGGATACAAAGCTGATGATTCATGGGTCAAACTTCAGACCAACTATCACGTATGGAAGCGAGACCTGGGTCGATTCGAACAATTTAATTCATGATCTAGAAGTGGCTGATATGAAAGTATTGTGTATGATATCGAGTGTATCGCGTAGGGACCAAAGGGAGAACAGAATTAGGGATGAGAAAATACGTGAGGATTTGAATGTGGATTCGATAGATGAAGTAGCAAGAAAGTCAAGATTGAGATGGTTTGAACATGTACAACGTATGAATGAGTGTCGTTTACCAAAGTTAATTTTGAATGCTGAAGTGAATGCACCGAGAGGGAGAGGCAGACCACGAAGACGATATTTAGATTCGTTTAAGAATGATCTGAATGAAAGAGGGTATGACTGGAATGGGGAAACTCAAGACCTGGCTCTCGATAGGTACTGGGCTGGAGAAGAATTGTTAGAGGGCTACCATTACTAGACAGACCAGACGCTAAAGGGCATTAATGGTCTATAAATGATTGATGTTGTTGTTGTTGTTGAAAGTTTTGAATTTAATAAGACTTATGTTGAATATGGCATCACCCTATAACGTATCAAAACTAAAAGCTCGAAAGACACCAATATTGAGGCAAAATTTGACAAATACTTTTATTTTATTCATAACGTTGAAGGGCCGGTAATGGTGATCCACCTGGCTATCAACCAGCCCGGCGATTCGACAATAGCTCTGATACGTTTTTCTAAAATTGCACTGTAAACTTTTCCGACAACACTCAATAGAGAGATTCCACGATAGTTGTTACAATCTTTGTTGCTACCCTTCTTATGGAGTGGTGCGATAACTGCACCACCCCATTCCTTGGGGACAACTGATGAATTCGACGCTAGATTGAACAACTGATGTAACCATCGAATCCCCACTGAACCACTACAAATTAAATATTCATTCCTAATTTCATTGCTGCCTTGGTCCAACTCAGTTTTCCAACCGCCAGCTCTATCTCTGGCATGTTTATCTCTTCCACTCCGATTCCATTCACACTTTCATTCGCGTTAACATTCAAATCTGTTCTATTTTCAACATTCAAAAGTTTCTCAAAATATTCTCTTCAACGTTTCAATACATTCTTTCTACCAATCACTAACTCTCCTGCCTTATCTAATACAGCTCCCGGCGCCTGTCTCTTACCACCATTACGTATATTCTTGACCTTCAACCAGAAAACTTTATTCCTGTTGCCCTGCTTCTTCCAAGTCCTTGCCAAATTTTACTCATTCAAATAAAGAAAAAATGGTCCAAAACTAAAACAAACTTGAACTTTAAATTTAAATGTAAAATCTATATCTATTGAAAATGTAAAGATGAAATAAAAATAATGTGATAAATTGATTTCTAATAAACATCATTCTCGATATTTTATGATAAATTTTTTGTTATCTGTATATGAAAATTCGTTTGTAAAAATGGAGTTATTGGATTACTTTTTTTTCTAACTTCTTCACACTTTGAAAAAATATCGAACATTCACTGATAAAAAAATAAAAAACAAATAACAAAAAATATTGTTTATCTATTTTGTTTTAACATTTAATGAACAAAGCGTCGTGACAAAAAAAAACGCCATTCTGGATTTATTAGAACAATATGCTCTCGATAATTGACAATAACAAATTATTATAATATAATTTCACGAATATATAAATCTTTATATAGCGATTTTTAGTTTGTTCTAAAAACAAAATTAAATGAAAGATATATCGAGCAGAGCGGGACTCATTTCTTGATATAACTTACCTTTGTCATTGCGATTAGAGAAAAATGCACTTTTTTGGAAAAACATACAGTTCCCACACGTGTTTAGGTGTTAAATCAAAATTACTGCAGTAAATCAAAAGCTTGCGTCATTTTTGTTTCTTTTTGCTGTACAAATGATTTCAAATGTAAGACATTTTATTACTGAATACATATAAACTGAAAATTATAATCATTTTTTTGTAATTTCAATAATCAATTAATTATTTTTTTAAAAAATATACCATATCTCTCTAAAACGTAATTACAATTTTCGTCCATTTCTTTTTACTAATTTGCTTACAAACTTCATTACCTTCTCGTCAAAAATGTCTAAAGTCGATTTAGTTTCTCAATTTTCATTTTTTTTATTATTAAAGCCATCGTTGATAAAATGCTCGATACTAGTATTTAGTCATAATCCATCCATTGCTTTATTACGGTAAGATGTCATGTAATCCAAAGTAGAGCATAGTTCTACGTGGTAGTTAAAAATTTAATGCTTGGTAGTCATTTCTTTTGTTGATATATTGTATTGAACATATTTCGTGGAATTGAATTGATAATAATTTGTTCTCAATGTAAATTTCTATTTGAAAGCAAGTTCAAAATTTAATTAGGAAATTTCCCGAAAGAAAGATAATAATTAGTTTCTTAGGCAAACTGTTTGTCTTAAAACAATGTTTTTGTTAGGCTTTAAATTCAAGTCTATTAACAAAAACATACATAGATATAGTATGACATTATTTGTGCCGCAAGTTGTTTTTCATCGAAATCTATGGTGTTAATTTGTCTTCTGATTTCTATTTGTGAACTGGTTGACGATACGATTATGTTTGGGATTTTCATATAACTTATTCTTTTTCCTTAGAAAATCTATGTCTTATTCTGTTTTTTCTTTGTAAATATATTTACTATGTGTTTGTGTTGCATAGAATTTTACTTTAAAAAATGTATTGAACTTTCTTTAAATATTTCAATTATCAATTTCTAAAAAAATCATTCTCTTTTAATTGATGATGGTGTCTCAGCCAAACCTTTGACCTTAAGTCTATCGGCTGTTTTTAAGAATGCTGGTAATTGTTCCTGAGATACATTCACCTCACCGGCATACATGAATTCCAGAATGGCTTGCAGATGCGAATAAGAAACGTCCTTCAAAATAATTATTGGATGTTTCGAAGGATTTTCCTGTAAAAAATCCAAAAAATTGAATTAATATCCTCACTAATGTTATTTATACTTTTATCTACAATTACCTCCAGCAGTGATTTGAAATAAGGACTACACGCCGACAAAACCATTTTATGAGCTTTGCAGGTTTGGCCTTCACACGCCAATGTCACCTGTTTTTAACACACAATATTATTATAATTTAAATTTTGTTGAATGTGTACAAAATATTTACATCTGTAAAACTTTTTTCATCACGCAAATGACGAAACGAAGTCACCATATTCGTTTGAAAATCATTCCATTTCAAAAAGAACTGTTGATCTGCCATTGTCTTTTATTGTGAGTCTATATTAGCGCTGAAATATTCCAAAAACATACAGATATTTGGCGAATTGATGAGTAATTAAAAACTATTAAAAACTAGAAAAATAACTTGTAGATTATTGGTTAGAATTATTCAAATTAAATTTTCAAAAGAGAAATTTTAATATTATTGTTTGGAAAATAAAAACTATATTAAAATGTAGTTTAACTATCATATTGTAATTGTTTTATTATTGTTTTAATTTTTAGTTCAAATTCATTATAAACATGTTTTGAAATAATAAACATGTTTTGTGCTTTAAACATAAAATACTACAATGATTTAAAATCTATTATTTGATTAAAAATATATATGCAACTATTTTTTTTCTACTATATATTATGTATGTTGTATGTTGCGTAAACTAAATGCCATTTCGAAAGTTTAAGTTAACCTTTTCTGTTATTAACTTTGTGTGCTATCAATGCTAATTTGAAAGAAGAATTTGATATTTCTTCCTTTGTTTGGCTACTGTTACTTTTAAATATAACATTGAATTGTTGTACAAAAATAATGCACCATCACAAAAAGTCATGAACATTAAAGAAGATGAAAAATGTTATTCATACAAATGACCGTATAAATACGCACTTAATCTGTCACTTACTAAGCAAACAAACGAATCGAAAGAAAAATTTCGGTAGCAAAAAAGTGAAAAATATGAAATGTGTATTACGTCGCAATACAAGCAGAAATCCAACAACAATAGGAATAAAATGATCTCTTTAGGTTTGGCAGTGCTGCTTAAGCAACCAAATAAAAAAATTTCGGTATCAGTACATTCACATGCAAACACTGACACTAACGCTGACTTACTTCAATCATATTGAATATTTTCTAAATTTATTGGCGCGTGTAGTATATATGTATACGATGCTATTGCTTTCCTATTGCAAATTGCAACGGTATTGGTGATTATTGTTTTAAATCTTGTGAAGGGTGCACCCCTGCATATTATAAGTTTTAAAACAAACATTTCGAAAAATTTATGTTTACATCTACATTCATATCACTGGTTTGTAATGTATTCCAATGTCTTATGTACCGTTCTCTTTTTCATTATACATTGCTCATTTTTGCCATTGTCTTTAGTTTAATAAATATTCGTCAGATCTGGTTATAAATATGGAATTATTTTAGTTTTCAAAAGTCCTCTGATTAAACATACGGAATCAAAGTAACTTCTAAACATAATTTTATAATTAAATGTAAAATATGAATTCAGAAGGAAAATTGCAAACTGAATAGGAATTCATATCAAGTCCAAATAGGCATTAAAACAGTTGCTCCATATAATCTCAATTATTTTATTTTTTTGTTATAAACATTTAATATATATAATATAATAGATTTATTTATTTGAGTTTGGCTAAGGAATGCTTATGATGCATAGTTAATAATAATAAATGTACACAAATTTTATCGTTCAAGTGTGCTTTTTTCAAAGTATCGTTCAAATATTTCATAATTTGCAACTGTATACAAATATATTATTTTCAAATTGTGTGGTTTTTTTCTGCTACCATTTTCAGCTTTTCCAATGTTTGACTGTTTGGTCATTGGATAATTTTATATTTTCTACTAACTTTGATATGATTCAGTATTTTGAGCATGTATAAATCTTTTTTATAAAAATACAATTGTATTCTGAACTAAAAAATATTCTAACCCGAAAAAATTTAATTGACAAAATCAAAACATTTATAACATCAGATGATTTTAACATTTTTCAAAATATCTTTCATCGGTTGTGTATATTCAATAAATGTAAAATAATGTTATGAAAAAAAATGACGATTATACACATTTTTATAAGTTTTAATTAATATATGTTTTGAATAAACTAAAATTTGGGCGAAAGAAAAATTAGAAAATGGTTGCACTTAGTGCGGACATAATCCAATGATATTTGATTTTATGTCGGCTTACCTTCAATTTTGAACACAACTGAATTCCGAATGAAGTTTTTTTTATTAATTTGAACTATTGAATGCTTTTTATTTTCGAATATTATATTATTTTCATCAATATAAATTTATAAATTCAATGTTTTAATGGGCACTCTTTAAACTTACGAAGCGAAAAAGCGCAAACATTTCACACATTAATGAAAATGAGACTTACACACAATTGTTATCTCATTCCAGTTGTCCCGCGTTTGGTTTTAATTTAGTTTGCATTCACAGCAATATACAGGCAAATTTTGCTTCTTTTTCATCTATTTCACTTATTCTTTACTATTTGTATCCATTTATCTAATAGTATTTGTTGCTTACTTTCGTTTCTTTTCAGTTTCATGTCTTTGTCATATTAACAAACATACAAACATACACACATACATATATACATACAAACATACAAACATACATACATACATACAAACATACAAACATACAAACATACAAACATACAAACATACAAACATACAAACATACAAACATACAAACATACAAACATACAAACATACAAACATACAAACATACAAACATACATACATACATACATACAAACATACAAACATGCACATCTAAAACCCCTATATAGTTTTCAGTGGATTATAATAATGTGCGAACAGATTTGTTTCGAAACGATGGAGTGAAACGTGTTGGAATTCTACAAAACCTTTAAATGAGAAGTGGCATCCGTGGGAACTAAAAAAATGAAATCTCTAAATAAATTTTGTATTAATATTAGCCACAATACTAGACTTTTTTTTGAATTCACAACAATAATTATCACAAAGATTGGATTAAACATATTTTCATTTTACGTTTGTTTTCATTTTAAATTTGTTTACATTTGGAGAAAATTTAATTCTTACTTACATTTATCAAATTCCAAACAGATGGCATTACCAAATTCAATAAGAGTTTATTGAAAAAATGAAAATTTTTCAGCTTTAATGATTAATTATTTCAATTTTACCTAGATATAATAGATGAGATAAATAAAAATAAAAATGATAACATTTCCTTCAAAAATTCAAAACAAAATTATAACGTTATTGATCGTATTCTTTAAATCCATTTATATATATATATGTAAATCTATGACAGATTTTATATATATATATATATATGTATATGACAGTTCACCATTTATATTCAACTTATGAGTCTATTATATTTTTCTAATGAAAAGTATTAGCCATACCCGGTTTCTTCTTTGCAAGCAAAACATATTCCGATTAGAAAAATTTACACAAAATCACCTCATTAACACATATGTTAAAGAACAATGCAAGAAATAATCGAATCTTTACGTTGCATTAGGTAAATATAAAATTTAATTTTGAAAAAATATATTTAAAAAACAAAAAATACTTCTTTTTTAAATTCTTGAAAAATCATTAACAGCTATCAAGGCGATTGTATACAAGTGTCTGTACTAGAGGATATGTTAGAGAATGGAGTTGATTCGCAACATTTTCGATCTTTCGTTTCGTGGCTTACTGGCGAGCTCGGAATTTTATTGAACTTGGAAGAACAAGTACGTGATATTAAACTTAAAATCTTATAATCCTTATGTAAATTTCAAAATGGAATTTCTAGATTTATTCGGGAAGCGTGGCCGAAGATTTTACGTTAGAACTCTCTAGTTTATTGAAGGAAATGTACTGCCCATATTCCAAGCTGATTAGTGGACCAACTTCACAGCGTTTTAAATGCAAGCAAGATACTCTATTGCTATTAAACTATCTTATATGTGAATTGATGGCTGCTAAAATGGGTCATAAGTTAAATCCATACAAGAACGACGTTATAGAAATAGTGAGTATAATATGCTTGAATGTTAATATTCAGTTTTTATACATCAAACATTTCCAATATTAGCTGGAAACACCACTAGCAGACGCACTAAAATCTATAACTCAGAACCTTCAACTAGGCAAACCACCACAAAATATAACACCAAAAGTATTTTTTGGAAAACTATTGAACACATTTTCTGAAATATTTAAAAAAAACGGTAAATTTTAGACAATTTTTTTTTTTTTTATAAATTTTTTAGCTAATTTTTTTGAGAATATTATTTCAGAACATCGTTGGGGTAATGCTCTTTTTTTTCGATCGCTATCTTTTGAAGAATGGCAGAAATTGGAAAAGTTACAAAAGGAGTTGGACATTGAATACGATTTGAGAAGAAACATGTTATTGACACGACTGGATGTAACAATTCAATCTTTCCATTGGTCTGATGTTGTAAAGGATAAAGGTCACATTATTGCTGAAAGTTACTCAAATAAACGTGAAGGATTGGATAAAATCTTAAATCGTTGCAAAATGACCGATATTGTCGAAATGCTAGCAGCACGAACGGATATATTACATGTGGAAAAAACAAGTTCGGCTAATGTGCGGAAAAATACACATAGTGAAATTCATAAACACATTATTGGGATGGTACCAGATCGAGGAGGCCGTGCAAACGAGCATCAACCACCACCCCCCGAAATGCCGGCATGGCAAAAAAATCGTAACCAAGGTGTGGTTCAAGGGAATTCGAGTGGAGGAGTGAGTTTATTTTACGATTATTGGTGTCATAGGCACCCAAGAACATAGGCACTCGAGAAGTGTGGTGTTTGGAAAAATTGGTTCGCATTTACCAAGCGCCCGCACTCAAATCCATATAAATTTCGGGTGCCGCACTTTTCAAATGTTTTTTCATGTAAAAGTAAATTATTTTTAAAACAGAAAGATTTTGTAAAGTGTGGCACCAAAAATTACAAAGTCTGTACTGAACATACATGTACATATTTTAATTTTTTACTAGAATCGCAGTTTCAATTATAAAGGACAAAATCCTCAACAACAGAGGAATTACCAAAATTCGGGAAATAGTTTTAGGCATCAAAACTCAAGCTTGAGCGATTCAAACTATTACAACAACAACAACAACAATCGAATTGGCTCAAATAATCGGGTTCAAGGTGGATGGTCTAATAAGTCAAGTAATCACTTAATTAAATTATTTTTAAACACCAAAAAGGCAATACTTGCAAATTCTATACAGTTTCAAATGTTCGATTTTTTCTGAAGAATGAGCAAAATATGGTTTATAAGTACACTGAATACAGAAATAATAATGAATTGGTGTATTTCTTGTATATTCTTCACTTGATTAATCTCTTTTTATAGACAGCAAAGTAATAAATATCAATTTTAGTAACCAGTGGTTCATTTTCAGGTGGAAATCAGACAAATGAGTCCTTCAAAAATTATAGTCAAAATCAGCGAAACGATGGTTTCGGATCCAGCAGAACTAATTATTATGGACAAAATCAAGAATATAATCAGCGCAACGATGGGCACAACAGGGGTCAATCTAATTATAACCGGGGTGGAAGACGCTAATAAGCGAATTTCAAACAATGTAACACTTCCACTGAATATTTGAAAATATTTTTTTTCTATCATTCTTGATGCAATGTAATAAAATGATACTTTTGCTCATTTGTATGATTAAATAATATTATTATAAGCCTTTTATCATATCAATACAATGGATCAATTTAACGCGAATTTCCCTTTGTCAAAAATAAAAATTAATTTTAAATTGATAACACACACACACACATAAACACGAAAAGTCGAAATTTATTTGTAATTAGGTTCCAATTGCCAAATAGTGCACATAAATGAATTTTGCCTTAATAATTTATTTTACATTTTTGCACAAAAATAAATTGCAATAATTTGAATTGTTTTTTCTCATTTTCTGTTTAGCTCAATTATTGCATTTTTAATTATATTGTCACGCCATTCTTCATATGGCTGCAGTTCTGTTCCAATTGAAACGGAATTATTCTTTTCACCATTTTGATTGTGATGTGCAGTGGAACCTGAAAATCAAGTGAAAGTAAATGAGTTTTTTTTATTGAAAGCATAATCGAAATTCAACTTACCTTCGTCTTCAATTTTTTTATTGTATACAGTTTTGTCAGTTATATGGTTTGATAATAAAGAATTTTCCCTAATCCAATTATCCCATTCTTCCTCTAAACGTTTCCATCTTTGACCACTTAAGCGACTGTATTGAATTATCTTCATTTTTATATTTTTGATTTTTAAGTTTCTTATTTTACAGCTTTGATAAACGGCCATAGCTTGATATTGTGTATTATCAATATCACTCAAAAGTGTATTCTTTTTTGTATGCTCATTCAATAACCAATGTGCATCGTTTTTGATCGCTTCATTTATTTCAAGTTGCGCACAAATTTCATCCAAAGTTATTTTTTTTCCTAAATTCAACACTTTTTCGATAAGTTCTTTTTGTCGTTCGTATTCCTTCTTTTTAATTCCAGTTATTCCAATAGCTTCAACTGGATTAAATTCGCAATTACATAAAGTTGTTGCACAATCAATACTGATTACCATCTTCACTGTATCGTTCGACATACATTTCTTCATATTGATTAAACGAAATATTTCCTTAGACTTTCTACAATAGGATAAATCAATGTAAATTGTTAGTTAAATTGAAAAAACTATTAATTTAAATACCATACTCGATAGTGTGTTCGTCATATATTCCTAGACGTTTGGAATATCTTTCAAGCATTTCTTCGCTCATTTTAATAATTTACTTTAAACAATAATAATTAAAGGAATTTCTCAACTATTAGTGCATTTTGAAGATTAATTATGGAATGATGTTTATATGTAATATTGGCGCCAAAATTTTATAGTTGTCTCAAATACTTTGACATTTCGAACTTTCGATAATTTCATTTGTTTTGTATCATAGTGACATCTATATTTTCAGCATGCAAGTTAAATAAAATGAAGTTGACAACCCATATTCTGTATATAAAAAATACTGAAAATATTAGTCTTTGATAAAATTTTGTAAATTTATTATTTCGTATTTTCAACTTGGCCCTCTTATTTTGTATTGTATTTTATACTGAACTGAATACACATAATTGCGCATCAAAAATTTTGATTCAAAATAAATGTACGAGCTATGCCTAATGTGTAATAGTTACATTTGACTATAAAGAGTGCTGCTTAAACAATTATTAAATAATAAAATTGTATCAGAGTCGCATGTATGGAACGAACCATTGGAATGAGCAAGATAGCATGAGATCGGGAATTATCAGTTCTAATTTGAGTGATAGAAAATGCCCTATCTTATGAAATCTAATAGACCAGATGAAATGGCATGCAAAATACTACATCAAAATTGAGAAAAAAAATACGTTTTTTCAATATTTTGTGTGCAAATTAACTGCTTCTTGAACTATTGAATTAACTTGTATTTGAATGTCTCACTATAGGTAGAGAACTAATTTGATTAATTATAAAAACGTAAAAAAAATCGACCGTCAAAAATTTAAACAAAATCGTCAAAACGAATTTCCAAATCGTCAAAAATTATAACAAAAACGTCAAAAATTGGTAAAAAAAACTGAAAACAATTATGACAAAAACGTCAAAATTTGCAAAAAAAATGACGAAAACGTCAAAAATTATGACAAAATTGGCAAAAATCGTAAAAAAAATGTTGGCAATAACCTACTTTATTAACAGCTCATACCCTATAACGCAAAAATTAATAAATCAATAACACACAAAATGTATTGCTTATAAAATTGTCGAGCACGTAGAATACATCCGCCATGTGGAAAATAGCGACACCTATCAGAGCGCCTCAGTTATTTGCTATTGAGCTTGCCAGATTCACATGAAACATTGTTGAATAGCTTTTTGAAATTCTTGAATTTATTTATTTTTTTTCTGAGGAAAAATAAGTACAATTGAAAGCGATATACCTTTAGAATCATTTTTCATTTTTTTCTTCTTAGTAAATAAAAAGTAAAATTCGAAAAACTAATCGAGAATAATAATCGGGATAGCGGTTTGTATTTCTCGGTCGTTCAAGAATGACAAAGTGTTGTCGTTCTACAACGACATTCCGGTTTTTAATTTGTTTCGAATTGTTTACGTTTGTTGACATTTCACATATCCGCATATTCCATTTGAAATAAAAATTAAACGAAATTAAATAAATAAAAAAAACCTTTTAATTTATTGGTTGTATACCTTAATAATTTCGTATTTTTTCGTTCAAAAAACCATTTATTTATGTGTGAAAATGAAAATACATGTCATTCAAAATATTGTCCATCGTTAGCCACTACTTTTTCCCATCTTTCAGGCAATTTATGGATTCCGTCCTAAAAAAATTGCCCATTTTTCAGAGCGAGGAACGAATCAAGCCATTTTTTGATTCCCTCAAAATTGGTAAAGCGTATTCCGGAAAGGGCATTCTGCATCGACCGAAACAAGTAGTAGTCAGAAGGGGCCAGGTCTGGGCTATAAGGCGGGTGAGGCAGAATTTCCCATCCGACATTTTCCACATAGTTTTTGGGCCCTTGAGCCCGATGTGGCCGAGCCTTGTCATCATGAAAAATCAGTTTCTCGTCTCTGGTCTCCCATTCTGGCCGTTTTTGTTTGATTGCTGCATTCAATTTGATGAATTGTTGTCGGTAGCGTTCCCCATTAATGGTTTCACCTGGTTTTAGCAGCTCATAATACAATACACCCTTCTGATTCCACCAGATACAGAACATAACCTTTGAACCATGAATATTCGGTTTTGGCGTTGATTTTGCACGTTGGCCGCGCTTGTAATATGACCTTTTATGCTTGGGATTATCGTAGTAGATCCACTTTTCATCGCCAGTAACCATACGATGCAGAAATGCCTTCTTTTTGTGGCGAGCGAGTAGCATTTCTGACATGCAAAATCGTCTTTCAACATCTCTTGGCTTCAATTCATGTGGCACCCAATTTCCTTGCTTTTGAATGAATCCTAATGCTTTTAAGTGTTTTGAAATGGTTTTTTGTGTAACTCCCAATGATTATGCAAGTTCTTGTTGTGTTTGACACGAAACTTCATCGAGTAATGCCTCCAATGCTTCGTCTTCAAACTTTTTTGGCTGGCCTGGACGCTCTTTGTCTTCCACTTCAAAATCACCACTTTTAAATCGTGCAAACCACTACTGACATACTCTTACCTCTGGAGCATATTCAGGATAAGCTTCTGATAATAAACGATGCGCTTCTGTTGCACTTTTCTTTAAATTGAAGAGCAAAAGCAAACCTTCCCGCAAATACTAATTTGTTGGAACGTAATTCGACATTTTTTGCCAAATAAAAAAACTTTGCGTGTTAAGTAATATTCACTATGACAGACTGAATTTACTAGATTTTTTGACGCTTTTTAACATACAATAGATGTCAATGTCAAAATATATGACAGATGAATAGATATGAAGTTAGTAACAAATACGAAATTATTAAAGTATACAACCAATAGATTTTCCGCAATTTTCCGCAATTTTCCGCAATTTTCCGCTGTGTTATCACATTACATAAAAAAATTGTAAGAATATAATCACTATATCTTAGTAAAATATGTCATTTTATAATCAATGACATATTTTACTAAGATATAGTGATTGTATAAAAAGAAAATAATATTAAAAATATTTCTTCAGTCACATAATACATATTATACTTTAAACATATATTTATTTATTTACCAACTCTAACATTGGTTATGGGCTACCACTTTAATTAAAGAGTTCGGGTCTAATTAAAATAAAAATAAAGTATTAAAATGGAAACAAAAATTCAACTCACAAAATTAACAACAAAAATTATTCTAATTGGAAGTATAAATTAGAATTACTTCTAATAAAAGAAAAAGTATGGGACGTTATTTCGGTCGATACACCAGAAAGTCCTAATGAAAAATGGCTAGAAAGAGATCAAACTGCAAGAGCAATCATCGGATTAAATGTCGAAGACAATCAGCTTGTACATATTCGAAATGAGAAAACTGCAAAAAATTCATGGATAAAAGTCAAAGAAATACATGAAAGTGACTCAGTTACGAATTTTGTTAGCCTTTATCGTCAAATTTATACAAAGCGCATGGAAGAAGGTCAAGATTTACAAGGCCATATTGATACACTCAATAATTTATTTCAACGTATCAATGACATGGGAGAAACTTTAACTGAAAATTCCAAAATTGGAATTATTTTAAGCAGTTTACCTTCTAGTTGGAACACATTGGCAACTTCGTTAAGTACAGTTCGAAAACAAAAAGACGATTAGACATTATCGATAGTTTTATCGAATTTATTTGATGAAGAAATTCGTAGGAAAAATAACGACAATGAATCAGAAGAAAAAGTACTAAAAGTAAAAAATTTCAAAAAATTCAACAATAACAGAAACTTCAATCAATATGGAAATCAACATAATGCAAATAACAACATCTTCTGTTATTTCTGTAAAAGACGTAATCATACCATGAATGAATGCAGAAAACTCAAGGCTTACAATGATAAAAATAAAGCAAATATGGTAAATGAAAGTGAAGACGACGAAATGATTTTATCAATTCATGCAAATATAATCAAAGAAGGCGAAAATAAAAAAGTTGTCATTTCACAAAACAAAAATTGGAATGAAAAATTATTCAAAATTAAATCAAATAAATTAAATGAAATGGTTGAGTGGATTTTGGACTCAGGAGCAACGTGTCATATTAGTTGTCAAAAAGAGTTATTCACTGAATTCATACCAATAGAAAGAAAAGTTAAGGTGGCAAATGGTTACAAACTAGACATATTGGGGAAAGGTTCCATCAAAATCAACTTACTCAATGATAATGGAAAAATAACAAAAGCAACTTCAACAAATGTTATGTATGTACCACAAATAAAAGGAAATTTCATTCTATTTCAAAACTTACAAGAAAGGGATTCAAATTGATATTCTACAATGAAAAAGCAGATTTAATATTCAATGAAAAAGTAGTTGCAACGTCAATAATCAAAGATAATTTATTTAAATTCGAAAAATTATGTGCTATTAAAGAATTGAATAATAAAAAAGGTTGCACACATTATTTTCATCGTATTTTTGGTCATAGAAACATCAATTCAATCAAACATATGATTAATGAAAAAATGATAACAGGCATCGAATTGACAGGGTGTTTAAATTGTGAATCAAACTGCAAAGTATGCATTGAATCAAAAATGACAAGAAAGTCATTCGTAAAAAACAGAGAAAAATCTACAAAGACAATTTTCGATCTAGTTCACACTGACGTATGTGGACCTATGCGAACATTAACAAAACAAAAAAAACGTTATGTATTAATATTTGTGGATGATTTTTCGCAATATACAAAAATATATTTATTAAGAAAAAAGTCAGAAGTGAGAGAAAAAATGATAAATTTTGTGAACTGGGTTAAAAATCAATTCGTTTTTAAACCAAAAAGATTCAATTCAGATCGTGGAGGTGAATATTTATGTGCAATGCTTAGACAATATTTAGATAGTGAAGGCATTGAACAACAATTTACTTCGCCATATACTCCACAATTAAATGGAATTGCTGAACGGAAAAATCGCTCATTAATTGAAATGGTACGATGTATGCTAAATGAAGCTAATCTACCAACAAGTTTTTGGGGAGAAGCAATCATGACAGCAAACTAATTACAAAATAGAATGTCAACATCAATTGGAAATAAAACACCATAAAACACCATATGAACATATATTCAAAAAGAGACCTCAAGTAAAAGATTTACACATTTTCGGCTCATGTTATGTTAAAATTCAAAATGTGTATAGACACAAACTTGAAAACTCATCAAGAGAAATGACATTACTTGGATATGACAAAAATAATTCGAACATTTTTCGCTGCTATGATGAAACTATGAATAATTTTAAAACCATCAATAATACAACACTCAAAATGATTCAATGGATTCAACGGATTCAACTGATTTAACAGATTGAGAATGAATATTTTGATTAGAATATCAACAAGAAAAAACAAGGGAATACCAACTAAACGATTTGGTTACGACAATAAATTTGATTCTATTAATTCTATCATCGAACCAAAAAATTTAGAAGAAGTAAATAAAAGTGAAAATAAAAAAGAATGGACAGAAGCAATGAGTGAAGAAATTCAATTTCTTATTAAAAATGAAACATGGGAAATTTGCAAACTACCAAAAGGACGAAAAGCTATAGGATGTAAATGGCTGTTTACAGTTAAAACTAACCAAAATGGAGAAATTCAGCGATTCAAAGCTCGCCTTGTTCCTCAAGGATATTCTCAAAAATTTGGAGTTGATTATGATGAAGTGTTCGCACCTGTCATAAAACAATCAACTTTGAGAATTTTCTTATCAATTGCATCAACAGAAAAACTCAAAGTGTATCAATTTGATGTTAAAACAGCATTTCTCAATGGAGTAATAAAAGAGACAATTTTTATGAAACAGCCACCAGGTTTCGAAATCAAAGGAAAGGAAGACTATGTATGTTTGTTAAGAAGAAGCTTATATGGTTTGAAACAAGCACCAAAAAGTTGGAATGATGCAATCAATGTTACTTTACAAATATTTGGTTTCAAACAATGCTCTTCAGACAAATGTTTATATTATAAACAATTTAAAGATGGAAATTGGTGTTTATTACTAATACATGTAGATGATATATTAGTAACAGCAACAACTGATGAAATTGTAAAACATGTTGAACGAGATATTTCATCTACATTTGAAATAAGATGTCTTGGAGAAGTGAGTAATTATTTGGGACTTCAAGTAAAAAAAGAAAATTACATCTACAGTATCAATCAAGAAAAATTCATAAAGAAATTAATACATGAATATGGATTAGATGAAGCTAAAACTTCTAAGATTCCACTTGATTCCGGCTATTACAAAAATCAACAAAATCAATCATTATTAGAATCCAATGAAAAATATCAAAAATTAATTGGTTCACTATTGTTTATTGCACTCAACACACGACCTGATATAGAAGCAAGTGTAATAATACTAGCTCAAAAAGTCAAGCAACCAACAGAATATGATTGGAATGAACTAAAATGAATCTTACGATATTTAAAGGGAACATCATCATTCAAGCTTCATATGTCATCTAATATAAAAAATGGTTTAATTGGATATGCAGATGCAAGTTGGGGTCAAGATAAAAACAATGGTAAATCAGTCAGTGGTTATATGTTTAAATTAAATGGAGGTGTAATTAGTTGGAGTAGTAGAAAACAAAATTGCGTTGCCCTATCTTCTACAGAAGCTGAACTAATTGCATTAACAGAATGTACAAAAGAAGCCATTTGGTTAAAAGAATTATTAAATGAAATCAATTTTGCTATAAAAGATAAAATTATAATTTATAAAGATAATGAAAGCATTAGGAAAATGATTTTATCAGGAAATAATTCAAATAGAACTAAACATATAAATGTAAGATATCATTTCATAAAAGATTATTTTGATAAAAATGTTATTGCAATTGAATATTGTGAAACAGAAAACATGATTGCTGATATAAAGGGTGTTTCAATAAGAGTGTCGGGATGTTGAATTAAAATAAAATACAAACGAAGTTATGACTTGACCAAAATTTTCATCAGGAATTGTAGCTATATTTATGGCAATTAGTAATGGAATATAACATCATCTAAATGTCCACCACGACTACGCTTTGTAGACACCATCCGTTCACCCCAATTTTTTATGACATTTTGGCATATTTCGGTCGGTACATTTGATATTTCGCGTGTGATGTTGGCTTTTAGATCTTCAATGTTTTGCGGATTGTTGGCATAAACTTTACTCTTTATGAAACCCCAAAGAAAAAAGTCCAACGGTGTCAAATCGCATGATCTTGATGGCCAATTAACATTATCATTTTTCGATATAACACGATTTCTGAACTTTTGCGTCAATAAATCAATTGATTGACGTGATGTGTGGCACGTAGCACCATCTTGTTGGAAGTAGACGTCACTAATATTGATTCCACGCAATTTTGGCCATGTGGTACGCTCTCGAATTGGTGGGTTTACATATCCAACATTACCTGTTTTGTTGAATTTTTGAACATGTCGTTCAATAGTGCATGTGGTCGGTCGATTATGTTGGTCATAAATTGGACGTAATTTTCGAAACGTTTCAATAACCGAACACGAATTTTGATGGTAAATTCGGATAATTTCTACGCGTTGTTTAATCGTATAATGCTCCATGGTTAATTTGCCAAACCCTACTGATGACGTCTGTCAAAAAAAAATGACATCTACTCACTGGATACGTGATGTACTGCTGGGAAAAATTCCATCTTCCCAGTTTTTATTTTTCGGGTTTTTACCGGGTTTTTTCCCAAATCATTTTTACCCAGTTGAAAAATGGGTTTTTTCGTTTTTAGAAAGAACCTTTACTCTAATATAGCATTTTCTAATTCAACGTCTTTTTAAATATATTACTTGAAGTTAGGCCGCATGTCACATCAAAATATATAAATACAAATAGCAATTTGATACGATTCTTTATGTATTAGTGAACTTTGGCATAAGCTGTGCGCGCCATGTTATCCTTTTGCCATTTGTGGTTAGATTCATTTTTTTGTTCGATAAATCAACACGGTTCAATCAAAATGCCACGCATAAAGAAGAAAATTTGGAATTGTTTTAATGAAAAAGGTGATAATTCCGTCGAATGCAAATAGTGCAAACAAATATACAAATTCGGAAATGTATCCAAAATGGAAATCATATAAAAAATGTTCAAAGTGTCCAGAGCAAATGAAACGAATCATTTTTAAAGAGGAAACCACAACAATCGAGAAATTTATAGTCCATGGCTCAGATGAAAATTTGGCTCTTCAATTCAATCACGATCATCAACACCAGTTTCGACGAAAAGATTAAAGTTGATGGACTCATTCATTGACGCGATGTCTCCAGAAGAAAACGTTAGTTTATTCAAATTGTTTTATTAATTATCACCAATCCTCACAAATCGATTTATATTATTCATCTATTAAATATTCAACTATTTTATTTTTCATCCAATATATCACTGTGGGCAAAACCTACCGGGAATTTGGTTATATTTCAAAAATTCTTTTTTTATTCTTCCAAATCAATTTCATCGCCTTCAAAGTAATCCCCTCCCGACGCAATGCACTTATGCCAACGTATTTTCCAATCTTCGATGCATGCCAAAAAGTCACTGGCAGGGATGGCCTTCAGAGCGCGCGCCGATTCACGTTGAATCTCTTCAATCGACTCAAAACGATGTCCCCGGAGCGGTCTTTTTAGCTTAGAGAACAGCCAGAAGTCACACGGAGCTAAATCAGGTGAATAAGGTGGTTGCGGAACGATATGAGTTGAATTTTTGGTGGAAAAATCTAAAAAAACCAATCAAAGAAATTTCATGGTTTTGGAACCAAACGTGAATTGGAACTTTTAACTTAAAAAAAAGCTTTTGAAACGGTGTTCATAGTTTATGTGGAGAACCAAGAGATCTAACCATCACTCTTAAAGTTCATCGACGATGTTTCACTGAAAATTTTCTCATTTTTTTGATGTTGATGGTCGTTCAAGCCGATTTTCAGAGGTTTAGGTGTTCTTCAACTTCTAGGAAAATTTTCTGTCGTTTGAAAAACCTGGATCTTATTACAGTTCGATAGAGGAAGGTTCAATATATGATCTCAAAAGATCTGTTTGTCGAAATTTGATATTGCAAACAAAATTTATTATAACTTCTTTTGAGAAAAAAATGGAAAAAATGTGCAAAATCGCCAAATGCACTTTTGGTTGCTCACAAATCACAAACCAAACTACTTGAAAAATAGAGATATTGTCATGAAATTTGACACAGATGTCAAAGACAGTACTGCCAACCTAAAAATAAAAACACGTGTCCCTATCGGAAGACCAATGAAGTTTAAATTTAAATTTCCCGGTAGGTTTTGCCCACAGTAGTACATAAATCGAATTAAGAAAAAAATGCAAACATTTGAACAAAATGAAAATTAATTATTTAATTATAACATAATTAAATAAATAAAAAACTTATATTATTAATTGAAATTTTGTCCATTTTCATTTTGTTCAAATGTTTTGCAAATGCATTTTTTTCTAAATTCGATTTATGTATATATCTTTGTAACGACAGAAACAGAAGGCAAAGACGGAATTGGAGAAAATAAACAAATAAATGTATACAAGAATATATTTTAAGACCATTTCAAACGGCGCACACATATTCAGATTTTTCGCTATTCAATGTTGTACTCTCTTCCATGCTATTCCTCACATTCTTTCTTACACTCTTTCTCACACTCTTTCTCACACTCTTTCTCACACTCATTCTTACACTCATTCTTATACTGTCATCCTCTTTTTCACAATCTCGCTATACGAAAGTCACCAGAATCATTTGTGTCTGCGTTCATAACAATGAATTTTGGCAATTTTGTGTGCGTACAAATTTATTTTTCGTTTATTCATAGCAATCAAGTGCACGTAGCAATTTCAAACATGTAATGAGTGTGACACTACTTTGCATTGCGTTAACGCAACGTAAAAATGCGTATTTATTTTTGC